>VZRI01010610.1:29554-105038 GCA_013397515.1 Upupa epops | reverse complement strand
TTTATTAATATTAAGTGATTATTAATAGTAAATAATATAGTAGATATTATTATTTACTATAATATATGTAAATATTATATATTTTACATAGCTTTTATATATATATATATTATAGTGTCCATCCTTACAGGATGATGGACACTAGTGTAATATAGCTTTTTCTTTTCTAACTACTGTCATCCTCTATCCATTTTGCCATTCCGATGGAACAGAGAGTGCTCAGCTAGGAAAGCAGAATGTTATAGTTACATAGGAAAATGTAATGTCAGAGAGAACACTTATTCTATATTAGAAAAATAAAACTGGAAAATCAACGTGGAAAGGCACAGTGGTGGTGACAGCAAGTTGTAAGAGACACTTCTGCTGGCTAAAGCACAAATGAAGCCCTTTTTTTTTGTCACAAACAGATTTCTCCCCAGTTCTGACTTCTCAATTCTGTTTAGCTCTAAATATTGCTGCATAGACAGGTTTACAATGAACTTTTTGTTCACGTGCTGAAAATGAGCCAGAAAGATGATGTCACTGGCTGGCAGTTTTGGCGCGTGTGCTTCCCCCTGATACAGGCACAAGATCAATGCTGTTTCCTGTGTAGGGCTCCCTGGTCCTCCGTGATACTTGGGGGTAAAGGGACCATGAAGCACCCAGATTGGATGGAGACCAGCAGCAAGAGGAGCAGAGCAGCAGAATAGTTTACTGGAAGCAATCAGTTCTTCCAAGTCAATTGAAATATTTATATTTTAAAAGAAAACATTTTTTTTCATTTCTTTTGCCACCTTAAAGGACCTGGAGTATATGACAGCACAAACTCTAAAGTGCAGAACAGAGAAAGTTTCATATGTTTGTCAAAAGAGAAAAAAGATTATACGTGTTGTTTAAAAACGGTGTTGAGATGGTAAGCTGACTGTCCTGACAGGCCTTCCATGAACCATCTCACTAAGATTATTGTTGGCTGCAAACTACACCACACTTTGCTTAGGACTGCCTCTTATAGTTTATCACACATTTGAGCTAAAATCTATCCATCTGTGCTAAAAAAATTAAAGAGTTATTCTGAGAATTGGTGAAAAGTTTTAGCAAGTAAAACTTTTTGTCTAATGATTTCTAATTTTTCCCAGAAAAAAATAAATAGGCTTTGCTTGTCTTCATCAGCTTTCAATTCAAACCTAAAATAGCTCACACAGAAACAGGCTTCTCCACAGCATTCCTACCCTCACACAGAAATCAGAAGAAGCAGGTCAGCAATGAATGACTAGCCCTCAGTAGTTGCAGAAAACAGCCAATTCAGTGTTATTACATGGTGGATCTACTGTACAAAAATCAAACTACCAAAGAGTTGTGACTTCTTGGCTACTGATCAGAAACCCTTCGGAACTATGCAGACATGCCATATTTTCTCTATATTGGACCACAAGATATAATCCAACTTCAAAAAGCTTCACATTACTAACCATGTCCATACAGCATGATATGCAACTATTGTTCTGCTTTAAATGGATGTAATAGCAACAAGGATGCAGACATAGACCTTTCAGTGTAGGTTATTTATTACCACTGAAATGGCAAAATCATTCTCATTTGTTTTGTTGTGCTGATAGGCATACTGCAGCTATTGTAGGTGTGTAGCAGTCACCTAACAATATTCTTTATGAGTAGCACATCATTATGGATATGCATCTATCCTACAGTTCTTCTCTTATACCTAACTGCTTCTGATATGGTTCTTGTGGTATAGAGCAGAGGACAGGTAGCACACTGCATTTCCTTCGATCCTTACCAGCAAATATAGGGTAAAGTACAACATTACATGATACAAACTGCATCTATGTTTTCTCGTAAGAGAGAGTATAGCTATGGAAGAACTAAACAGGTAATTAAAGAAAAGGAATGGTAGTTGTTCCTGCAGCTGAAGCTATCAAGGTCCTTAAAAAAGGGAAAATCGACATCTGTCAGCTCTGCTCACTTTGGGACTGACTGGCAGCAAGAAAAGAGCTAATACACTGAGATGGGAAACATTTGGGGCTTCTCCAGGACTCACAAAGAGATGCATTCTGTGTCAAAGAAATTAATATACTTGTATTACATCTTTCTGTGATGGCAAAATCCTTCCCTTATGCTGCTGTTTCACTGTAATTTTTGGCAATGTGGGAGCACCTCAGCAAGTTGACAGCCCCAGCCCCTTTTATGCTATGCGCTAAGAGAAAAAGAAAAAAAAGCAATCCTGCCCAATGAGTCTGTTTTCACATAGTCAGAAATGTTTCTTAGAACCATGACATAAGCATACTGTTGCATTTTTATCAGCATTTTGTATTCGATAAAAATATTGTGAAGCGTAAGGGCTCGGTGCCCACAAATATACTGGCAGGCAGATCTCACATATCTTGCAAAGTCTCCCGCTGTGCTGGTGTGTGCATATACAGCAGCTGATTTTTCAAACAGGCAAAAGCATGAACTTGCATATCTGAGCAGTGAGACTGAGCCAAAAGCACAGCAATGAATTATTGGCCACAAGAAGGTATTGATGCAGTCCAGCAGACCTACATACAGCATAATCATTCAAGAGAGAGAAAGCTGGCTTGGAACTTACATTTTATTTTGATTGTAGTCAGGAAAACTAATTTCTATTTCTGTGGATAGATCATTTTCCATAGCAATGCACACTTCTTCTAGAATGGCTCTACATTTACAGTATTTGCTACCAACAAACCTCTCTCTCCAGGATAAACAGACACTTGCTACTCACATGACAGTCCAGGGCTGAATGATGCTGAGAAAAGAAGACACACTGTGGCTAAGCATCTTTGCTTGTCTTGTAAAAGTTATCTGACTAATGTCGAAATGATTCCATCAGTATTGTCAGAAATAGGTTTAAGAGCCCTGCAGGTACGTTGCAAGCCTTGGCACAGGCAACAACTAATGCGAAGTTGATGCCAATTGACCAGAGGTTCTGGGAACGTACAAAGCAACACCAAGGACCTTGACTTAGGCTGATGAGCCTGAGTTTTCTCTTTTTGTGTTCTCAACACTACTTTCCCTGTTTGGACTGGAATATGTAAGAGGATTAAGGGGTATGCTGTCAAGTGCTGTTGGTTTCATGTATTGCACTCAGAAAAAAAACCCTGCGCTTGTACAACACTAGATGAGCTTGCTCACATTGTCATCATATTTGAACTACACATCCACTAAACTGAAGTTTGCTGGGTATTCATACAATACTGACAACTCTAGTTCCTGCAAGACAGATATGTGCTATAAAGATCATTAGGAAATACCACTGTCACTTTGCCCACGCAGCAATTATAAATGAGGACACTTCTCACCTATCAGATTTTTAATATGCCTCTTTAATACAGATCTCTATTCTTAAAAAGTATGGAAGGCTGATGTCATGAGCTCGCTGGAATGGTGTGAGACATCTTGCTTCAAACTGTATTTGGCCTCCAGGTTTGTCATTTGTTCTAGAGTTGCTGAAATTTTCTGTTCTTCTGTTTATACTCTGTATAAAGAAGAGCAATACATTCTCTCGCTATTATGTTTCCTATATATTTGAGTTAGAAATAATTTGGGTCAGATAATTGTTAACTCTTCTGTGAAAAAAGATATGGCATTGTTGCTTCTAGAGTAACATTATTTAAAAGGGGTAACTAAAATAGATCTTCTACATCAGTGGAAAGAATCACTGTAAAGGCCCAAAAGTTCTTGTCTAGTATGCCAACCTGCTGAGGTACATTCAGGAAAAGAACAATCATAACATTGATATTCTGAGACTTTAGCCTAAGTACCCCAGAAAAAGAAAACCAGGAGTTTTCTCTATCCACACATACTGCAAACCCTCTCTCCCTTTGCCTGGGAGTTCACTGTTAAAGCAGCTACATTTGAGCACACCCCTCTTATTTATCCTTCTGTGGTCAGTCCTAACAGAAAAAAATGACAGCCTGACTGATATCTGTATGTATTTCCTATACACAGCAACAATATGAATGAGAAAATGGCCTCCTGGGAGACTGCTTGGACTCTTCTTGTTGATTATAATGATAATTATCATGATTCATGCAAATGATGAGACTTCCCAGCCATATCCTCCTTCATGTGCTCAAGGTTGCACTTTGCAGCACCCTGTTGTCACCAAACGGTTGTATAAGCACTCACCCACGGAGCTTCTGCTGCACCATTCTTCCTGGTCCCACACACAGCACTCAAGCTGAGCAGAAGGTGGATGATGTGCTCCATATATCAGCACAAATCCAAGACACGATTCAGCCCCATTAACTCACGTTGCCGTGTCTGGGGAGAACCCAGCCAATCCCATGGCTTCTGTTCAGCCCTTGGCCTTGCAACACCATACACAACAGCACTATGGAGAGCAGGAAGAGAAACTCTCAGTTATCAGATCAGTAAATAACAAAACTTCTTTATCTCTTCTATAAAAAGTGTCTCATTTGTTTTTTTTCACACCACAGCAAGCTCCATCAGCACAAAGACCAACATAAATTCAAGCAGAGAAGTGGGAGAGAGATGTGTGGAAATATCTTTTTCTCTTCCAGGCTGGTTTTCATGGATATTTACTGGTTTATGTTATACTATTACCATTGCAACTGTATTCAGGAAAGGAGAAATAGTAATTTCATTGTTAATCTCAAAATGGGTTCAGTGAAACAGGTATATTCATGCAGATTAAATAAACTGTAATGAAAAACAAGGCACTATTTTCATGACTTACGCTTTTACAAGAATTTAGATAACGATTGCAAAAGGTTAATGTGCTTTACATGAATCTGCCGGTATCTGTCAAATACGGAAAGCAGTATAGTGAAGCAACACTGCCTGGCAGGGACATCTGCTGGAAGCTTCTCATATTTGCATCAAGCCTCATGGTGCAGTTCTCTGGGACTACAAATCCTGGGAGTAGCCTCCAGCTCCTCCTGATGCTTCTGGCTGGGGAGTGGATTCATGACTGATGGAGAATTCAGTGCGTACCAGTCTATCAGTGGCCATTTTAGTTACTCACTGAGAGCCAAAAGTGTTTCATCTATATACTAAAATTCACATTAAAACTTTTGCATTTAAATTTAAGGTCATACTTCTCTTTCAGCTGCCTAACATTAAACCGTCTGTCACAGGAACTGGGCACTGGTGAGATCTTTCCCTTTCCCAACCATATACAGCAGGAGAACCACGTTCTAATTAGGGGAAGGATCTGTAAGTGCAGTCCTCTGTAATTCTGTGATTACACTAAGGCTAAGAACCTACTTTTACACATGTTGAAAACTGAGAACAAGGTTTCAGATTTTAGCACATAAATAAATTGCCTCTGTTCTCACAGAGACACGTTCCACCTTAGAAGTGAATCCAAATCCCTTTCCTCCTTCACAGTAGGAAAACACTATTTGATTATATTGTGTTGCTGGGATCATACTGTGTTTTGACTATACCCTGTGTTTCAGTTTTGGTCACTGGCTTGAAAATGACTGAGTCAGTGCAAGAAAGCACTCATTGAGTCCACCTGAGGCAAAGGAAGTCCCATTTAATGCAACAGCAGAAAAGAAGCTGCCTTCTTAATTCAATTACCTCTTCTCCGAGTGCAGGGACACAGCTGATTCAAAGCATCCTACAAACAAACACAAGCTGCATTTGATTCCATGCACACCAAATGCTTGAACTGTGCTTAGCACATCACAAGTCTACGCTCTGAGAAATACTCCCCAGTGTAGCAGGCTTTTTCCTGCAGACATCAGTTCACATCTGATGGGAGACCATTTCTAAACCAACCTCTGCTCGTGCATTGTAAGAACAACTCTCTCCCTCCAGCTACTTGCAGACAAAAACATCTTTACTTCCACCTATCAAAGCACCAAGGGAAAACAACAGCCCCTTGAAGGAAATTAATCCCTGAAACCCTTTAGAAATGCTATAAACAGCACAGCAGCACAGTGAATAGAAGCACTAATAAGGATAAACAAGCATTGGCCCAGACCCTCACTGGGAGTTTGCTGCACATCCACCTCCCTCTCCAGTCAGCACTAGTCAAGTATGGATTGCTCAGTAAGTGGTCACCAAGGCCTAGTTGATTCAGCACAACCAGCACAGCCTGGGGCATCCAATCAAAGACACTAGAAACTGTTCAGCCCAAGTAGTCCATGTCAGCCCAGCACCTTGCTTACGCTCAGCCAGCTACATCCAGTGATGCTTTGTTACAGCAGTGGACTTTAGAAGCAGTTCTGAGGCTGAACATGCACTTCCCACCCACACATGAGGCTATTCAATACAGCAGTACCTGCCTTGCCTGCCACAACTGCAAAGTAGCTAAATGATGTCATTTCAGGTAAAGATGATTTGCCTTCCACTCTAGCCATGGTTACATATTCCCCATGGGGCAGTTTCTGGTGCATGGCTTTCCCATCTCAGCAAAACAAGCTTCTCCCTCTGTTGACTAATGAATATTTAATTATTCTACGCAAAACTAAACCATTTTCTCCAGAAACACTGAATGCTCTGGGATGTAGCACCCTCTGGAAGAAAGAAAGAAAAAAAAACAGTTACAGGTCACAACCTCCTGGATGAGAACTCTGTGAGGGTAGGTAAAGGAAGCAGGTTGAGAAGACATTCTGGTAAATGCTCCAAAACCCAAGGGTAAATTCATTGGCATTAGTTCTGTCAATCTTGCAGATGCAAGAGCAGTTGGGTATCTCTGCGCAGAGTGCAAGTGCATCCATGACCAAGTCCTGGTAGGTCAAGATGTGTGGAAAAAACTGAGGCATTTTTAGACTTCATCTGAGCATGGATGCTGAAAATGAAATGTTGTCTTCAAGCAACAAGGACGGACACATGCTGAGATGGTCTCCTTGATTTGACTCCCAGGCAGGTGGCTTGTGCTCTGTAATTCTGCAGGGAACAACCAGCCCTCCAGGGAGTCAGTCAGGTGGGGAGGCCTTGACTGATATGCTGAATTCATTAAGCAGCTTTGTCTTGAGGAAATAGAATGGAAGCTATGAAAGAAAGGGCACTTGAATTCTGTCCTACAGCAAGCATATTTTAACCTTCAGGATGAGAAGCAGAGCCTGACCTGTGATTTATAAAACTATGAAATCTCTGAAACAGGGTTTTCTATGAGTATGTTTGATAAACATCCTTACACACCTCATTCTACAATGAGGTATTTCAGATGCTGCCCATGTAGTAAAGCATCTGGTTGCCATCAAATATCATAACTATGAGCAAAAACCCTGTTTAATTACATGCCTTGTTTTCATTAAATCATTTTCTCCTCACCATCCACTGGCAGTTGCATAAAATAGAAAGTGAGTGTTTGTGCTTGACCTATGCAAGAGAACAAATACTGTAAAGCCCTGATTACAAGTTTTCCCTGACTTAAATAACTTAAGAATGACCACAGTTACAGTAGTGCCACTTCAAGAAACACGATCAAAGCATTGAACTCTGATGCATGGAAAAGAAGGTAGAGCAGCAATTAGAAAACAGCCAGATCACGAGTCATTAAAAAGGCTGAACGCTTTAACCTTCTATTACCTTACCAAGGAGTTTCCACTCTGTCATGCACAGAATGAACCACACCACTGTGTTAACAATAAAAGGAGGATGCACACAGTTTTAGTGGTAAGTTAAAGGGGTGCTGTTTTTTCGCATAAAGCAGTTTAGAAGTAAGCTCCTGCAAAATACTTTTGTGTTACATGTCTTTCTGTTACTTAAGAGAAACTGAGATGCTAAAGATGGTAACTGCAACAGACCTAAGCTGAATTTTCTTCCACAATGCTATTTGTTACTAGATATTAATTTATAAATACTTACTATTATAGGAAACACCAGACTCATATAAGCAGACTTCTTCAGACAGGAAAAGACCTTTAACAGAAACATGATCTACATGAGCTTAAAAACTTTTTTTTCTCCTTGTTGAGAGCAGAACTTAGCAAAGGACAGCTGATAAGAAGCAAATCCAAATTGCACTTCACGTTGCATTTCTTGGATGAATTACTACTTCTCCTCTTCCAAGACACTTGTGAATGGCAGGTTTCATATACATTCTTCTTGGCTAAATTAACAGCTGGACAAAAGGTCTGAAGAACAAGCATTATGAGAGAAGCATTGAGGGAGCTGGGGCTGTTTAGTATGAAGCGGAAAAAGGCTAAGGAAACACCTCAACTGTCCTCAACTACCTGACACTAGGTTGCAAAGAGGTTTTCTTCCCAATGAAGTGACAGTAGTACATGACCTTAAGCTGCACCAGGGCAAGTTTAGGTTGGGTATTACAGTAACTTCTTAATTCAAAGGGTCATCAGGCATAGGAACACGTATTGAGAAGTTGTGTAGATATGGAGCTTAGAGACACGGCTTAGCAGTGGGCTTGGTACATTAGATTAATGGTTGAACTCGATGATCTTGAAGGTTTTATCCAACCAAAACGACTCTTATTACTATGAGCTCTGCCTTCGCCACTGCCGTGAAGAGACAAAAGCTGCCATAGCTGTCTACCAACTGAACGGCTAGAACCAAAGAACGCAGCTAAGCCGCAAAAACGACACCACAGCCCGTCAACGAGAAGAGCAGTGCCTCGGTGAAACGTGCCGCTCAGCGGAGGAACGCCGCGATCTTGCCTCAGAGCAGGCAGAACTTGGAAGCTCCGCCTAAGCGTCACGCTTGGGTCCCAATTCCGCAGTCTCTACCGCCCCATACCGGCGGGCGGACACGTGGGACGCAGCTGCCCGAGACAAAAGCAAGCACCTCGGCGCCAATCGCCCCGCGCTAGGCCGTCTCCATGCATCTAGGGCAGGCACTGGGCGGGGTGTCCCGGACGCGCCACCAACGGGCCCCGCGAGCCACACCGTAACGATTCCCCTAACTCAACGCCTCTCCCTCCTAGTCCCAACACGGGCATGTGCCAGGGGATAATCACGCTTCCGCCGCTGCCTCCCGGTGACCCTTCTCTCAGTCCATTGGCTGATGACTGACGGAAATGCCTGTCGCGTTGCCCGATGGGAGTTTTAGTTTTCTCCTACCCAGCAATTGACCGGCGCGTGGGGCGGTCAATTCCGCACGTTAAATTTGTCCCGGCGTGCCGTGCGGCACCGCCCGGAAGGAGGTGTCAGCGGCCGGTGGGTGCTGCGTGAGAGGAGCGGCCATGTCCGGGCAGATGGCGGTGCTGGGTGAGTGGAGTTCGGATTGGGGGCTGGTCCGGGCCCGGGTCTATTCAGGGGACGGCGCCATGCAGCGCCGCCTCTGCCTGACAGGGCTGGGTGCGGATTGGGGCTGTGGGTGCTGGGCCTACCGTCAGTGTTATCCCTCCGGAGACGTTTTTCCGTGGCGTGTTTGGTGTGTGCCTCTGTCACGTCCTGGCCCTAAGAAAAGGGAGCCATCTCGCTTATTGTTAATCAAAGTGTGACAGCCTCTGTGGGAAGAGCCACGGTGCTCGGTGGCGAAATCGCTGAGAAACGCCCCGGGAGGAGTAAAGCTATTTGTTCTCACCAGTTGATTTTGGAGCATGACTGTGACTTGCCCTACGTGCTCGAAAAAGAGCTTATTGACTCTTTGAAATGTAAGCTGCACGGATCTCCTTCTTCAGAATCTCTTGAGATTTTGTTTATGGTTCATTTGTGTCCTCTGATGCATTGTTTTATATTAGATTTGGGGGTTTCTTTTTTTGTTTATTTGCTGCATCTAAAATCAAGTACAAATCAGCACTTAAACTACTCCATCCCTTGGTCCCAAGGTGTAGAAAAGTTTCAGGGATATGAGAATATGCTGTTCAGGAGCCATGACTGAAGCAGGAGTTAGTGTGGTTTTGTATCTCCTTATTCTTAGACTTCCAGTGAAGTTGGAGGAGATGTTTGAGTTGTGAGTTTGCCATTTCACTGTGGTTTTTTAATGCAACCTCATTATAGAAGTCTCTAAGGCATTATTTTTCAAAAAAATACTAATTAGCCTATATTTTCTATGTACTGTGCAGGAAAAGAATTTTTATCATGTGGTGTTTTGACATTACTGTACCTTTTGGGCTTTTTAAAATCACTGTGAGAGGGGTGAGAGCCTGGAATGGGTTGCCCAGGGAGGTGCTTGGGGCCCCATCCCTGGAGGTGTTTAAGGCTGGGCTGGATGCGGCTTTGGCCAGCCTGGGGTGTCCCTGACCATGGCATGGGGGTTGGAACTAGATGATCTTGTGGTCCCTTTGAACTCTGACCAATTCTGTAACTTCTTCCCAGTGAGCATGATGGAGCACTGGAGGGAGCTGTCCAGGAGTTTTTGGAGTCTCCTTTTCTGGAGACATTTGAAATCCGCCTGGACTAGGTCTGGGTGATCCTGCTGTGGCAGAGGGATTGGACTGGATGATCTTTTAAGATCCCTTCCGGTCCCTGAGGGTTCTATGATTCTATGATACATGTGGGAATATGTTAGGGGTAACTTGCTTTTGCATGTTAAACTTATACAATTGAATGGTTCTTGCTTTGAGCCCAGCTAAACGGAATGAAATGTGCAGCTGTATGCAGAACATAAAAGCATCAAGAACATTTGCTTTGTTAACAAGTATCTATCTTTATAACAAAATAACATTCCAGGAAGGCGTGAAGACTGAGGTAGCCTAGTTAGCTGATAAGGAGAACCAGCAGTACAAAAATGTTATATAACTGGAATGGCAGTCCAATTCAAGACTGTATTTGGGGAAGACACCTAAATGTTCATGGAAAGTTCACCCCTCCATGATAATCAGATGCAGCTAGAGGCCACAAGAGACTTTTCAAAAGACTCTGAAATGACTTGTGGAGTTTGCACACTGACTATACAAATACTATTGATCACTCACAGAAGATGGGGTGCATATGTACATATTTTCTGAAAATCATAATATGTATGACTTCCGTGTATAAGTGTTGTACAATTGCTGTAGCTGGCTGCATGACAGGTGGAGTGATCCCCCTGCATCCAACACTGTAGATAAACTATGCCTGTCTTCTGACACTTAGAGGTATTAGAGGGTTCTTTATTTTCGTTCATTTTTACAATTTCAGGTTTAGTATTCAATGCCTAGGAATTTTGACTCTTGTAACCACTTAAGAGACCTGAATTTGATGGTGAACATAGAAGAAGCTGGAAACTGCTTAGGTAGCTGAACAAGCTTCAGAGCATGAAATAATAGTATGTGGGCTGTAATGTAATGTACAATACTGTGTGGTTTGCATTGACTTGTAAGTTTACAGCAGCAGATGCTCTAACCCTGTGTTGTAAAATCTCTCTTTTAGGTTCGGCCATTCTAGCTCTCTTGTTAGCTGGCTATCTGGCACAGCAATATTTACCAATGCCTACACCAAAAGTAATTGGGATTGACCTTGGTACAACTTACTGCTCTGTTGGAGTCTTTCTTCCTGGAACAGGGCAGGTGAAGGTTATTGAAGATGAAAATGGGCACAACAGTATACCGAGTGTAGTGTCTTTCACAGACAGAGATGTGTACGTAGGTTATGATGCCCTAGAGCTGGCTGATTCAAATCCTCAGAATACCATATACGATGCAAAAAGGCTCATCGGGAAAATCTTCACTGCAGAAGAACTGAAAGACGAAAGTAGCAGGTATCCTTTTAAGGTCAGTAGCTCTCTTTTTTGCTTCACTCCAAAGAGTAAGACACAGAATGCTTGAAACTGCTTGAAACTGTGGTGTGTGGCCAGCCTGTATGATGTGGAGTTATTTGGCTAAAGCAGGTATGCCTGAAAATAAGATATATCTAGATTGGGGAGCAGGAAATGCTGTGGTAGTTGTATCCCTCTGCTTTAGGTATTAGAGACCTTGTTCTGTTCTGGATAATCTTTCAGCCCTGTCTCTTAAAGTATAAATTTCAGCTTCAAATTCTAAATTCTAACTGACCTAGACCACATTTTCTGTGAGCTAAAAAAAATGTTACACCATCTGTGTCCCTGTGCAGTTTTCTAGCATTTACTTGATTAGCAGCAGATCTTGAAAGTTGCTCTTTTAAAAAGTATTGCATTAACTTGTCATCGTTCAATATTTGCTGGAAAAAGACAGTTTTTCAGGCATTGCAAACAGTCTTTGAATTCTTTACCTGGTAAGAGAAGCTGTTCCAGTACCCATCTGTGGGCTTTCTTTCTGAAAGAAGAATTTATGGGAAGCTTTATCAACAGAGTAAGCTTAGCGATTCAAAATAATTACTTCTATCATTGAATGTGGTCTTGAAGCTGTAACACAGTTGATACATCTTAACTACTTTTTTAAAATGTGCATTACCTGTGCACAGTGGGTGTCACAGCTTTGAATATACTCGAACCCCCTAAGTGGCATTTTTTCATAATACTTGTAGCAGAGGAATAAAAGTGGTTGAGGAAGTGGCAAATGTGCATACATATTGTACCAGAATGAACAGACTGTAGACAAATAAAATGCTTGTCTGGAGCAGGGTGAGAGAGCATAAGGAGGACTTCTCACCTGCGTGTTATGTTGCTTTTTCCTTCTAGATTTTCAACAACAATGGTTCAGCTGAATTTTCTGTGACAACTAATGAAACTTTTCGTGTCACTCCTGAGCTTATCGGCTCCCAGCTGCTACTGAAACTGAAACAAATGGCAGAAAATGATCTCGGCATACCCATTTCAAAGGCAGTTATGTCTGTGCCTGCAGAGTTTGATGCAAGGCAACGGAACGCTACTGTTCAGGCAGCTAACATTGCAGGTGATGTGTCTTTGTTCCAGGATTTTTCTATGAAACCTTTAGGTCTGTGTCACTAACAATCAAGTCTTGGTGGAAGATGCGGAAGCAGCGAATCAGTGGTAGAGAAGCTTAAAACATGTTATTGTTATTTTTTAACAGACCGTTATGAATCATGGGGTACAGACAGGTGCAGCTGACTAGTGCAAGCACGAAGAGCTAGAAGTGAGTTTTGTGTCAGGGAAAATAGGGAGCCCCCTTGGATAATGATCCAAACAGAAACAAAACATGTGAACTAAGTCTTCTCTGCAGAGTTTTTCTGGAACAAATGTATTTGGGAAAATCATGGTTAACTACTTCACCCTGATGCTGAAGTACTACTACATTAGGCTGAAATAACAAAAAGGGTTCACTGAGCTCATACTGCTTAGACACTTAGATCTGACATTTTACTTAAGTTTAATTTAAAACCCCACAAAATTCAAGATGAATTACACTAATGTGAGAACTGCAATTTTCTGAACTGTGCCTTACTGTTGCTTGATATCTCTGATCTTCTTAGGGTTAAGCATTTTGCGAGTAATCAGTGAACCCACAGCTGCTGCAATGGCATATGGACTCCACAAAGCTGATGTTTTTAATGTCTTAGTGGTGGATTTGGGTGGAGGAACTTTGGATGTGTCACTCTTGAACAAGCAAGGAGCGATGTTCCTCACACGAGCCATGGCAGGTAGGAAAAATGCTTTTCTATGTTCAATCTGGAGAAAAGGAAAGAAGCATCTGAAGTCACCATTGACAGAGCTTTTTAAAACATGCCAGCTTTATCTCAAATTGTTCTCAAAACATGTTCTTAGCTGCCTTTCATGCAGAATTAGGTTTGTGACTGCTTTCAGCAATTAAGATAGAGACTTTGGGTGACAGAAAAGAGTAAGGTGTGGCTTCATTTTTACTATGGCTGTTAACTAGTAGTGCTGCTATGTATTACAGTTACTATTGAGGGCTGTGGAATGTTACAAGTCTTGCCTTTCTTCCAAGAAATGGGATTGCTTGCCAGATAATTGACCTGTACTTTAGAGCATCCTGCCTTATGTTTGACCCCAGCAGCATTGGGCAGGGTTTGGGCATTCACCTGCTGTTCATCCAGATACAAGTTCTATGTTATGAATATACCAGATTGATTGATCACTTGAGAAAGAGTTCTAGCAGCAGCATTCGGTGAATGCATTGTAACTACACAATTGCTTTTTGAGGTCATCTGGGGACAGATCTGAGATGCGAGGTAACTGGATTGTCTTCACAAGTGAGTTTTTTTTGATGTGAGAGCTGCTACTCAGTCCATTAAGAGTGGCTGGCAGTTCTTTGTGTGGGTACAGGGTACAGGAAGACTTTAGATAACTCAAAACAGTGATTCCAAGAAAACTCTACTGTGGAAGTGGTAAGAGCAATACCTGTTCTGTGAAGAAAAGAGAAATTAGAAACTAGGAATTTCAGCTGGAAAAACCTATTCACTGTGAGATACTGTACTTCAGTTACAGGAGTCCATCTAGAAGTCTATTGCTACGTGTTTTTGTTACATGGTGCTTGCTGCTCTGGAGCTTTGAGGGCGATGTGTCTGAGATCTTCTACTCTGATGTTTCAGGTAACAACAAACTTGGAGGACAGGATTTTAATCAGCGGTTGATGCTGTATTTATATGATAAGCTCTATCAAACATATGGATCTCTGCCATCAAGAAAAGAAGAAATACATCGCCTCAGGCAGGCTGTAGAAGCAGTTAAATTAAATCTGACTGTTCATGAAGCAACTAAACTGAGTGTATTGCTGACTATGCCAGAAAGGAAGCCCATAAAAGACCTTCCAAAAACTGAGGTAAAAACAAACATTGTGTTGAAGGCCAAGGCTTCCAAAAAACCAGAAGATCTGGAAAATCCTGGAGACACTTCAGAAGGAGAGAACAACTTTGTTGAAGTTGTGTTTGAAATGGAGATCTCTAGGAGACTATTTGAGATGTTAAATGAGGACCTCTTCATGAAGATTCTTGTGCCCATTGAGCAAGTGTTGAAGGAAGGCCACTTAGACAAAGCAGAAGTGGATGAAATTGTGCTTGTTGGAGGCTCCACTCGGATTCCTCGGATAAGAAAAGTTATTCAGGATTTCTTCGGAAAGGAACCTAACACCTCTGTAGATCCTGACCTAGCAGTGGTAATGGGTGTAGCTATACAAGCGGGGATCGTTGGTGGGTCCTGGCCGCTTCAAGTCAGCGCTATAGAAATTCCTAATAAACATCTACGGAAGACTAATTTTAACTGAAAACAGACTTCCTCCATTGCTTTCCTTCCACATTCCCAAAATGTGCTCTGATTGGTGCTCTGATTGATTCTCTACTGGCAGTGGAGCCTAATCTTAACCATATTTCTTATCTATTCCAATTCAGTGTTACAGAACAGTTACAGTGGTGTCAAAGCTTGATGTCACTTTAAAGGTACGAAGTGAGGAGTTGAACTTCTGAGGTGTCCTGTATTGCCTGTAGATTGGATATTGAATGAAACACTAGTGATGACACACCCACATTTTCTTGCTAAATTATATTGGCAAATCCTGAGGAGGTGTACACCTGAAGTATAAAAAGGGTGTGACCAAAGGTTACAGATATGGTGGTGTGGTACCATAGGTATTCCCAGGTCCAGTATATTTACTTTGAAGGAATGTGAAGCAGCATTGATGCACAGAGCACTAGCAATGTTAAGCTTATTTATTAAATTGAGCCATTTGAGCACCTTTCTAAAAGGCATGTTGCAGATTGGGTGAGACATGCATTCACTTGATTCTTCTGCTGTTCATAACAGCATAGTGGTATTACGAAGACTACAAAGCAAACTGTCTCATGTTCAGCCAAACCATATAAAGGAATGTAGCTCTTGTTACAGTTACTTGCTGTGTCTTCAAGGGCTTTCTTCCTGATTTGGTTTCCATGGTTAACATACAGGTGCTGCTGTCATACCACTGATGTTCTCCACAGAGAACAAGGGCAGATTGCCAGCTATTAATACCTCCCCCTGCCTTATCTAGACAGGGCAGGAATTTTATGTAACTTGAAGCCACACTTGTATACCTGCCCTTGAAATTGACCAACACAAATGTCACTGTTGTGCATTTATGAGCCTGTGCTGTCTCTCCCCTGGAGTCCCCCAAACCATGCTGCTCTCAGGGAGAAAGCATGGGACAGCAAGGGCTGCCTGGATGGTATTTAGTAAACGAGAACTCACATCATTAATTATTGCTTCTTATCTTCTATCTGTGGTTTAAGCCTTGTCATATATCCACTCTAACTTGAATATAGATCACAGGTTATAGCTGTCGTTTTAGGCAGGAAGCAGTCAGCATGTGTAACTCAGGAATTGGGATAGCACTTCTTAGGACTTGACTTTTGACAAATAGCTACCTGCTATCTAGCAAATGCATGAGGTAAAAAAGTGATCTGATAAAAAAGGTAAATTGGTAACAGTTCTGGTCTTTGGGGGGTTAAATCAGTATCTAAAGACCAGTTGAGTTCTCCTCTCTGTAGGACTTTCTATAGTGAAATCACTTTATTTCTACAGAGGTGGCTTTAACATCCACCAATCCAGCCTTAACGTAAGCTCTAGTAAAAGATGCTTCTGAGTATTTCCTTGCATTCTCTGCAATAACTTTGTATTAAGCTTGCCATGATAAAGGTGAGGCTTACGTTTATTGTGTAACCTATAACTATATTAAAGTAGGTTTTGTTATTGTTCTGGATGTTGTTGTGCTGATTCAGCATTTTGTGTAAAAGGTTATTGTCTACATGTATCTTTGAAGTAATCCAATGGAAGACCTCTTAAACTGTATCATATATGCAGCCATACCATCAACCTGTTTAAGTTTACACAGGATTCACAAAATACTGCTAGCATGAGTAATGTGGTTTTTAATTATTATTACTTGATATTTTTTTCCTTTGTATCTCTTTGAAAGTGCCCATCTAAGTCTATATGGTCCTTCCCATAAGTATACCACCTGCATTGAAAGAAGTGCCTCTTCAATGAAGTCATGGCTGAGTGCCAGAGTGTATAGTACAATTATCATACACCATTGCAGGGGCCTTTGCTTTGCAGATAGAAGTGCATCTGGTTTTAATTTGGCATACATTCAATTGTTTTGGGAATTACTACGGCTTTTGGTTTTGTTCTGCTGTAAATTCATCTCAAAGTCTACTAGAGTTACAGAGTAGGTTCTTAGTTTTTGAAGTTTCTTTTTAAATGCAGGGTGTAAAATGAGCAGACCTGTGTGAAAACAGAGCCACATCATAGGAAAATTAAACCATTAAAAACTTTTTGTGATTTTTGGGACAGGGTAGTAGGGGTTAGAGGATTGGCATTAAACTCTTGATGGAAATAAATGAAGTATTTTTCTTTCACATATGTCCTCCAGAGTGAAGAAATAAATATCATTCAAGGTAAATCTGGGAATTGTAAGGGAAGGGTGAGTTGTTAACTTGCAAAGCAGTTCAGAAAGAGTTTTCTTATTTCTATACAGATTTTTTTAATAGTTACTGTACACTGGATATCTCCCAATAGATCCTTATTTATTGAATAGCTTTCCTGAATTCTGCAATAGCAGTATTTATTTTGCAGCTTTTGATTTTAATATTTTGGCAGAAGCATTTAATTTTCAAGATGGGTTCATTGTACTAAGTGGATATTTCCAGGTTTGCACGTGTACTGTTTAGCAAAAGTCTCTCTAAATGAACTGATAGATGAAGGCTGAACTCTCTATGAACAGTCCTTGAAATCTGAGCATTGTTGCCTGTGGTGCTAGGTATGTTAGATTTATATAACTATAGCTTGTTTTGCAAGTCTAAATTACTAAAGATGCCTCACCAATTGTACATTCCAGATTTGTTTTCAAGTGCAGAGATTAACTGCATTTAGGATGTTTTTAATAAAAGAAATTTCTGTCCCATAGATGTTTGTTTCAGATTCTCAGGAAATACCATCTCACCAGTATTACCATGTCTTTCTGTAACTCCTTTGGATGTAATCAACCTCAACTTGTCAACGGATTGCTGTACTCTGGAGTGGCAGACGTCTGGGAAGTGGCACAAAGAGTTGTTAGGAACTGCGTTGGGAGGGGTTAAAAATGTCTTAGGCTACTCATTGGGGAAGAAAAACAGAATGGAGAAGAAAAGTGCAGGCTTAGAAAAGAAAAAGGAAGAAATTACTAGGAGGGAGGAAACAAAAGACACCCCCCCAGTGCTGAGCCACTGGTTGGACTTCATGATCTTAAAGATCTCTTCCAACTAAAGAGATGCTGTAATATTGTAGACTAAGTTGTACTCTAATGCAGAAAGACAGGCTTTTTTTACCCGGAAAGGATAGAGCATTCTGTATTGCAGCAGAATGACATCTGTAAGGAACTCTTGAGAGAACCTCCATCACCTCTCAGTATCTTTCTAAAACAGCAAATATAAATTTGATTGCTCATGGGCCACAAATTGAGAACATACTCAATACCAGCTAGGGCTGGAAACTTTTCTAAAGTAGCTGATGTGGATGTTTGATTGTTTCTTGAAGATCGTATTATTGATTGAACTTGTATTAAATTTGAAGAGTTTTAGGAACTGTGATTACAGAAGATAACACTGACCTACAGAATAATAGGTATGTTTATGACACTGTCAGTGTCCTGCTGCTGGAATTAGTAGTGAGGTTTGCATTAAAACCTAGCAAAGAGAGCTGCACCTGACTGTTTTTGTGGGATTCTTTCACAGTGTAATTTTATAATGATTAATGCAGTACATAGATATGTCTTTCAGTTAAGTATTTTTCAGTTAATCAGAAACTTCAAGGTCAGAAGGAAAATTAGCTAGTTTATTGCCTCAAGAGTCCCCGAAGTATACATACAAATACGCGTGTCCTAAAAATCAGCAACAAGGAATATCTGCTTGTACACTCCACACAATAAGCAGGTTTGGTTTTTCATGAATTTGTAATATGAATGTATTAACTAAATGGGCAAAATGTAAAAGCAACTTAATTGAGTACTTCTTATTAATTAACAGCAGTGTATGAACATCAAGATCTATTTTTCTATCAGTATTAGTGTGATGGTTAAAATATGCCATGAAAATTACTGCTTCATTATGTTCTGCTGCAAATATGATCAAGATGAGGGACTTGTATAAAATGGAAAATTATTGTAAGAAACCTGATCAAAATATACAGATTGTACTTGTAAACAGCAGTGATGTGAGGAGCTTTTGAGTAAGCTAGTTATTTTATGTGGAAGCTGGATATCTTTCAAGTGTTTACTGGAGCAAAATAGTCTCATCTTCATTAGGAATTCATCATTAGTTCTATCTTCTTATCCCAAACTCTGCAACCATTTCAGAAAAGGCACCTTTTTGTTGTAACAAATTATGTGGTGTATCATATTCTAGAATCCTTCCTGTGTCCAGAACAAGCATCCTACAATGCAAAACAGAAATACGACAGGTGGTAGAAGAGCTGTTTCTTCTTCCCATTTTCTACTCCTAAAACAGATACATCATATTTACAAAAGTTATCATTGCACCTGGTAATTCACTGGCTTCTAGAGCTAGGAACTCCTATACTCAGAAAAGCCTTTTGACAATGGCATTTTTGGTGTAGTAGTCTATTTACTCTAAAGAATGAAGTGGTCTTAATAGTAGCTTATATCTATGTCTTAGCCAGAGAAGCATTACAATGGGGTGGGGGAGAGCAGAACATAACACAGGTTATCCAGTCTTTAATTAATTTTGATGCTCAAGACTTAGTATCTTTGTATCGAGGTGTCACTAAAGTAAAAGGGGTTGGAATGTAAATTGATTATTAAGTCTGAAAACTGATGGATTTAAAGGAAGCCATTTCTTTTATAAATGGCATACCAAAACTCACCTGTCTGAATCCATGACTGTATGTAACCTGTGGGCTACAGTTAACACTGTGCAGTCATGAAACTCTCTTTTGATGGTAGACTGCACCAGCTTCTCTGTTTCTACATCAACAGAAGCTGTTGCTTCATCCAGGACGAGGATTTTTGTCTTTCGTAGCAAAGCACGGGCCAGGCAGACCAGCTGTCTCTGTCCAACACTTGAAATACATTTGAGAAGGTTACACCAGGCATGTTGAGGAAGGAGAGTACAATATAAAGTCAAGATTCCTGTTGAGCCTATCTATTCTTTCTTAACAACACTTTATGCGTCTTAAAAAAAAAATAGTGAAACATATGTTTTGCAAGTTTTGATTAATTTTTGCTCAGTATACCGCTAATAGTTAAGGTGTGACTCTAGGCACCTATAACTAAATTCTGTAGCATAACTTCTATATTCTCATTATAATGGGGAGTATGAATAGACCTCCCACTATTAAAGAGTATTTTTTAATAATGTTCACTGTAAAAGTTTAGATACTTCTAGATATTAGCTATGTTGTATGCCTTCTAGAAACTACCTCCTGAAAGGGATTGTCAAAAAACTAGATGTTGATACTCAGTACACTCCATTTAAGACCTGCCCCTTTGCTGCCAAAAGCTTCAGCGTTTGTGTCATAGAGCTCAGAGTCCTTTGATTTCAAGTGTCACCCACGTTACATAACTATAGTTTGATGTTTTACAAGCCAAAAGTGAGTTGCTTTGCCTAAGTGTAAAAGAAAAACACTTTCTTTTAAGAAAAAAGAAATCTTGCCTCCTTTCCAGGTTTGGTGGGTTGTTTTATGGTTGTTGTTTTCACAGAATTATATAATCAATAGGGATTGGAAGGGACCTCGAAAGATCATCTGGTCCAATCCCCCTGCTACAGCAGGGACCTAGACCAAGTTGCCCAGAAACACATCCAGGTGGGTCTTGAATATCTCCAGAGGAGACTCCAAAACCCCCCTGGGCAGCCTGTTCCAATGCTCCGCTACCCTCACTGTGAAGAAGTTCTTTCTGATATTTATATGGAACCTCCTATGTTACAGCTTGCACCCATTGCCCCTTGTCCTATCACTAGATGACCTTGAGAAGAGCCTGGCTCCATCCTCCTGACACCCACCCCTCACATATTTATAGACATTAACAAGGTCAACCCTCAGCCTCCTCCAAGCTCAAGAGACCCAGCTCCCTCAGCCTTTCCTCATAAGGGAGCTGTTCCACTTCCTTCATCATCTTCAATTTGTTCTATGGACTTGGTGGTTTATTTATATTTTAAAAAACACCAAATGAGCAGGTTTTTAGACAAATTTATTCAAATAGAA
This sequence comes from Upupa epops, assembly GCA_013397515.1. Classification (NCBI taxonomy): domain Eukaryota; kingdom Metazoa; phylum Chordata; class Aves; order Bucerotiformes; family Upupidae; genus Upupa; species Upupa epops. The sequence continues at coordinate 84,104 of VZRI01010610.1, read as the reverse complement.
AATTAAGTGTGCCCTCTCACACACTCCTCAACACCTATTCATATACTTCAGCTGAAAACAGTCTTATTCCTTGGCTTCCCACACAGTACAGGCCATAGAAGTCTTTAAAGACCTTATACAGTTTTGACCAGCTGTCCCCCTCTAAAACATTCACACTACCAGAATAATTCTACTTAGAATGATGGGACAAGTGTGACTTTTACACTGAAGTACATTTTCTGGAAGAAACTTACAGTTTTACCATATGGGAAAATAAATAACAAAGTGCTATTGCACTTATATCTACCTGAGGTTTTCACCACCTTCTGAAATCTCATGAAGGAGCTTCTTTGGAAGAGACTGAACAAAATCCTTTAAGTCACACAGTTCCAGTACCTCCCACAGTTCAAGATCAGAGTGTTTTCCAAGTGGATCCAAATTTGATTGCAGTGTCCCAGAAAACAAGATGGGGTCCTAAATAACAGCACAATGTGAGTCCACAACCAAATAGCTATAATTCTCAAAAATTCAATTCTGGAACCTGAGAGCTACAAAAGAGCCTGTTTTCAAAGATTAGTAAAATTATATTGGCTTTCTATGCCAATTTTAGTGGATTATAATTTTTCTGGATTATAATTTCTCAAAACATAAAGAGTATCTTATGTTAGTCAAAACTCCACAATGTTATCTTTAAAACACATCTCACCTGTGGAATAATGTTAAGATTTCCACGTAGGTCATGAAGTCCTATAGTTGACACATCAATTCCATCTATAATTATTTTGCCTTCAGATCCCTCTAGAAGTCTAAACAAGCAACTTGTGAGTGTTGATTTACCAGCTCCTGTTCTTCCAACAATTCCTACCTGAAACAAAAAGTTTTCTGTACAGACTGTAACTTTCCATGCTACACATTCTATGTGAAAAAAGATTAATGAATTCAGTTTCAATTTGCAGTTCAAAACTTCAGAATTTGTCACCAACATGCAGTCCTATGTGTGGATAAACCTGTTTAAAAGTCACTTTTGGAACACATGACTCTCAATCACAGCTTTCCCTATGATGTACCCTCTATTTTTGTCCAGCACTCCTCAACAAAACCCTGAACAAGATCTCTTGGTGTTCCTTGATCTCAGACCCAAAGGTGATTAGCACTAACATGGTAGCGTATTTTGCTACATAAATATTCAGCAGTGAACAAGAGGTTTAATTTCAACTGTGGCACTTCTTTAAAACTACCAAATTCATGAAGTGTTATTATTCCTGTATGAAACTGAGATAATTGCTACGTAATAGGAAAAAAATACTTGTCTCATTTTTCTTTCATGCCTTGTCTGGTTATTTTTCCTGTCCAAATAGATGTAGTACTACAGTCTACTCACATGAAGTCTTTAAGTTAGGCAATGGAATTTTATATCTCTGATTTATTTCTTATTATATACATACCTTCTCTTTACTGTGTGTCTGAAAAGAGACATCATTTAGGGCTAAAGCAACGTCCTTCCTGTACCAAGCCTTGTAGTTAATAAATTGTATTATTCCTTTATCAGGCCACCCCACTGGTGGTCTTTTTGACATTATCCATGGTTCCTGGAATTTAAATCATTGGCATTTCAGTATTTAACAGTAAAAATTCTACAAGTTAATAAAAACATTAGGAAAATTACACATAATCTTAAAAACTTCCTCCAGTTTAGGGCAATCCAAATACAATATAAGGCTAGCAGAACCTACTTTCCTGAACAGTGGTCAGAAACATTCCAGCTGGGTTCTTTAGGGGGTTTGGCTTGTGGGTTTTTTTTAACATCTTATACACATATTTGAAAAGGTAAACTCAGTTTAACTGGGAAGTAGCTAGTAGTCTGCTGTCTGTTCCATCAATTGACAGGAACTGAATTTAATCTCATGCCTAACCTTCCTGATACTTAAAAATCATATTTTATGAGAAATATTTTGTTATAAGACATAGAGTAGAAGAGAAGAGAAGAGAAAGACATGAACAAAAGAAAGAGAAACACAAGGGAAGAGTACAAGAGAATGAAGAAGCACAAGAGTCTTGTTTCAAGGCAGACCAAGGCTCATTACTCCAGATTCGACATGGGCACTGCTTTTAGGAAAGCACAATAATAACCAAGGCAGATTGGTTTGAAACAAATCTCTCTTCAGAGAGAAGTCACTTCAGACATGAAGTGAGTAACAGCTAAGGGTCTAACAACACTCTCTTCGCCTTTTAAACGCTCCTTTTGGTTGCACACAGAATGGACAGTTCACTTGCACTCTCCATGTAGCTGTAGCTACATTTGTCTTTCTACAGCATATATTGCTGAGAAGGATATAATGATATTAACTGGTAAATAGGAGTTAAAAATGTCATGACTATAAATGTAAAGAAGAAGCTACATATTATTTTCACAGAATCACAGAATTGCTGAGGCTGGAAAAAAACTCTCAGATCATCCAGCCCAGCCTATGACCTAACATCATCACAATCACCTAGACCATGGCACTAAGTGCCACATCCAGTCTTTTCTTAAACATCTCCAGGGATGGGGACTCCACTACCTTCCTGGGCAGTCCATTTCAGTGTTTGATCATCCTTTCCACAAGGAAGGGCTTCCTAACATGCAGTCTAATCCTTCTCTGCTGTAGCTTCAGGCCCTGCCTTCTTGTCCTATCACTAGTTGCCTGGGAGAAGAGCACAACCTCCACCTTTCTATAACTTCCCTTCAAGTAGTTACAGAGAAGGATAAGACCTCCCCGCTCTGAGTATCCTCCAGGCTAAACAACCCCAGCTCACTCAGCCTCTCCTCATAATCTTTGCCCTCCAGCCCCTTCCCCAGCCTCGTTGCTCTCCTCTGGACCCACATCAGTAAAAAAGTTATTATATACATTAACAAATTATAACCTGCTATTACCATTAACCAATAACCAACTACGTCTAAGTAACTTCTATGCACATAAATTAAATTCAAGAAGAATGCTCACCATTTCAAGAAAAATGCTCACCTCTTTATCCATTTGTGCATATTCACAAACTCTTTCAATTGAAATGGCATTGGTCTCGATTTCACATGCTTTACGCACCCAAAAATTAAGATTCTGAATTATCTGGGGAAATAGTTTAATCATAGAACATAAAAAATGAATAGCAGTAGAATACATCAGACCGATTTCAAAATGTACCCTGGATTTCAACATCTCCCAAGCTGGATGCTCAATCACAAGACCCAAAACATGCAGAAAATGATGACATGACAAATTAATTATCACTGATTTCAGAATTCCTCTGAGCACTCCTCTACTTTCACACTGCTTAATGTCTACTGTAATGTTCACTAAAACAAGAGGTCATGAAATCTGAAGCTCCAGGATCAACAGAAACTGCACAGTAATCGTATGGTACATATAAAGGGAAAAAACCAATATGGCTTATCTTGTGGGTACATGATTGCACCATTGCATGCAATTTAGGTAAAGTAAGCTACCAATACATAACAAAGAATTGCAGTGGTGATATGTATTTGGTCTACAATGTTTGCAAAATTTATCATCTTCAAGCACTGGAGAAGCTCTGAAGACAGAATTGGTGCCATTTCTGTGGTTAGATATTCCCACACATACAGGAAAACAGTGAGTCAAAAGCATTCTTACAGTGATGCTTGTGATACTGTATAGAGCTAAATAAAAAATGGTGTTAATTTGGCATCAAGTTAATGTGAAAAAAAACTGTGCAGTACTTATGACAGTTATCACTAAGTATACGATCATAGAATTGTAGAATGGCTTAAGTTGGAATCTAGTTCCTGCTCCCTTGTCATGGATAGCGACACCTCTCACTAGACCAGATTGCCTAGGGGACCATTCAACCTGGCCTTGAACACTTCAGCGAAGGGGGCCATTCACAATTTCTCTGGACAACCTGTTCCAGTGTCTCACTACCCTCATTGTGAAGAATTTCTTTCTAAGATCTTTAAATATTTTTAATAATTATAATTTCATATGAAATCTGAATTGGAAAGTAAACAATATGAAGCTGCCTAGAAATAATGGATTCAAAGGAAAACGCTTCTGCCCATGACATTCATTTTCACTGAAGCCACCATGTGTATCCAGCTACTCTACTCATTGTATGTAATCTTCCCTTTTCATGTCCAGTGTGGTAGCAGCAAAAAAACCTTATGCCATTACTTACATTTAGAGCATAGGATATTGACAAACCCACTGTAGCAGAACTCACTGTATTTCTAGCCAGTACTACAAACAGTGCAGCAAAGAATACCATTAAATTTCCCAGAAATTCAAGCCTGACAGATAGCCACCTGTAGTAAATCAAAACAAAGAAGAAAGTGAATTACCTAGAACATTTTGATATTATAGTGAGCCTATTGCTAATATAATGACTGAGACATTATACTAGCAATTTACCCACTTCACAAAAGAGATTGGTCCTACAATTCCCAATTTAAAAATGGACTGGGGATAGAATAGGATTCATCTAGAATGGCTAAAACCAAAATGCACATCTCTCTTGGATGTTGTTTCCTTCACTCCTCATACTGCTTTTGTACTTCCTCTATTTGGAAAAGATTCAGGTCTGTAACTGAAAATCTTCTTGCTAATCTCTGCTGGTAAGTGCACTGAATCACTATGGAAGGAAAGACAATGGAATTAAGCAAAGATTCCACTCTCAAGACCTAACTGGTACCTGTAAGTACAGACAGTAGGCTATGTCCACATAAATTAATGAAACATAAATTCAATTTGTATACAAACAGGTAAGAGGAACTTCAGTTGAAATGTAGCACAGTCGATGCTCATGACCTATTGGTAAACTCTTTTTTTTTTTTAAAAAAAAATATTCTCATCCTGGACAGAATACAAGTATTTTCTACAAACCTGACAGTTTCTGGCACAAAGAAGAAATCATCCTCATGCTTAGATATAATAAATGATTATATCCACAAACAGTGGTGGATAAATTACTCTTGGCTTTCAGTTTCTCAGTGGGCTTCCTCTGACAAAAGGGAAACAGTTGTGGAGTTCTACAGATGATTTCAGTCACAGTTGCAGAACCGCTGTAAAGTACCTGTTTGAGATGATGCTGTTGTAGAAGTAAACTAAATTCTCATGCACAAGATGATAATTTTTTCTAATGAATCTCTCTTGGTGGCCAAATGCTCGAATTGTTGATCGCCCTATAAAAGTCTCACTGAAGTGGGAGATCACAGGAGAATGCGATGCTCCTGCAAGCCGTCGAATTTGTCGTGAACTCACTATGTAGTATCGCTAGTAAAACAGTACAGACAAAACAGACATTTTATGTTGTTGCCATTTCTTTTACATATTTAAAAATATTGGCCATATTCCTTTCCAATTAAGGAACCTGTTAATTAACTCGTATTTTATGAATATGAGCAAGTTGGAAGCATCTACACAGAAATAAAGACCACCTAGAGAAGACCACAGAAGAATATGTTAAGGCAAATTTTGAATGCCTCCAGAAGAGGAGACACAGCAATCTCTCCGGGCAGCCTGTTCCAGTGCTCTGTCACCCTCACAGTGAATTTTTTCATTACGATTAAACTGAGCCTCCTATGTTCCAGTTTGTAAACTCAGACTCTTTTATTCATCTACACTCATACTTTAAGAATCTCATGAAGTCTTTAATTAAAGACCATACTTGGAGCATTAAAAACCAGGAATGAAGTAATCCGTCTTCCTGAAACATTATTTTCAAGTTTCTCAGTAGCATAACTGACTCACCGACAAAAATTGGCACAGGTAGCTTAGCCATTATTCTATTTTACATCTGCTGATTCAGTGTTACACTGCAGCTTTTAACTTTCACTGTAATGCACACCCATTCTATTAGGTAACTTCATCAAATGTCTTGGTGAATTACAGGATACATTCAAATGCTCTAATTTCCTCTTAAAAATCCTGAAGATTTTTTCTGAAAGCCATTTCAGATATGTTCTGTACACAAAAGTGTTTGAGGAATTATTTTTTCCCCCCAATAAGGAATAATTTAAGCCTGTATCCGCGATCATTTTGGACATTTCATCCTTGTATATTTAAAAATCCTTATAAAAACCTTAATACACTTACTTGGATAGTAAAATAGAAGTATCCCAGGGGAATAACTACCACTATGAACAGTGGTGAGGCAGAAATGATAATGAGAATGGTTCCAATAACATCTAGTGTACAATTTAACCAAGTTCGTAAGTAGTAATGGAAACGTAAGTCCACTATATGTAAGTCCTGTCATAATGCACAGAAGAATCAAGATTTTGTGAGTAAATTCCATTAAAACTTTGGAGAAAGCATCCTTAAAAATGGAATCAAATTAAAACGTCTTCATTAAAAATTAGCAGGATCCCTTCTAATTATATACCAATAAAATGAATTCATACATCATTATTATTTGTCAAAAAGTGAAATAGATTTAGTAGCTTTCAGACTACTCATGGTTTGTCAGAGAACAGACTCAGCGTGTGAAGACAAAGAGAGACTACTCTTGCTATTTTGCTACTCAATTACTCAATACTGCTACCTTACATAAAAGGTATCAAATTGAAAAGGAGGTCTGGAATTCTAACCCTAACTCTTGTATACTCCTGGTAATAATTTTAGAAGGGCACTGAAAGATTATCTCTTACTGTACACACCAAATCTTTTTTAAACATAGATTATAAGAGTATAAAAAGATTGAGTGAAACCTAACTCAACCAAACTTCCAGTGTATTACACAACCCCTCAGGTCTATTGTAAAGAACACAGCCATCAACAGTCACTGTGTTTGAAGTAATCGGTAATGCATTACAACAATCAAGTTATGATGACAGCTAGAAGTATTAAAGTCATTAAGCAACACTTGTTTGTTCCATTTAAAGCCAAAACCCTACAAAAATATAAAATAACATTCACTTTAAACCTATATACCTCTGAGAATGTGAATGTAATGTGTTAGTTGGTTTTGACAGGACCATTTGATTCGGGTATGCTATAAACTATCAAACAAAAACACAGGATTATTAAAGAAAAATACAGGGGTGTTTTAAAATAGATCAGATTTAGGTTTGGTAAAGTCGTTGCAGTGCAGGAATGGCCTCCTAATGATCTTGGGTAGGTTTTACACAACATCTAATAGTAATAATAGTAGGTTTTACTGATTTTGTCTTGAAATGGTTTGAGACAGTTCTCCAAACTTTTATAGACTGAAACAACTTTCGATTGCTCCATACTGCATTCACTTACTTTGGGATCTTTAATTTTTCAACAATTCTAAATGGAATTAAATCTGTAGTCACACAAGCAACTTTCACTTTCATAAAATGGAAGATATGTGTGAGTTTTTTTTTTACCTTTGTGAATCTATTGATGATCTGGCCAAGTGGATTAGTTTCAAAATGCTGAAGAGGAAGGTGCAATACATTGTCCAACAGCTGATAATGCAATGCCCGAGAAGCAGACAGGGATCCCCTGGTGAGCACATAAGCACCACAGCAAACAAGAAGACCTTGTGGATGGACAGTATGAATGGTTGGGGAGGGAAAAGATATGGAGCTTGTTTTTGTCACTGTTTTCTACCAAAGTAAGCAGTCACACTTCATGTCTTGGTTTTATAAATGTATATATTTGTATTTTGTTGATATATCTTACTACTTCATAAGTTCTTGGTACATTTTACTACATAAGTGGTTTTTAATGCAATTAACTCTCTCATGCAAATATGCCACCACACAGCAACATTGATTTTCTCCCTGACTAAGAAGCCAACATAATTTCAATAAGTTACCTGGATGTTCCAACAATTCACAGAAGTATCACAAAAATAAATAACATTTTCCTTTATCTGTCTGTATATGCCTTCTCTTTCCCAATTTAAACCATTACACTGTGTTGCATTTGACTTGTTTATGAAAAAAACAGCATTATTTCTTTACTAATACACATTCAGTCAAATAAAATTTGGCAGATTTTGAGACAACAGTTATACGTGCTCATACTTGCCTTGTATGAATCCCAGAAGCCCATAAATGCCAAGTTTGTAGTTTTGTGACTGTTTCCATTCTGTGAGATCACTGAATTTTGCTGTTTCTGCCGTCCAGGTGCTAAGCCATAGATTTTGTCCAATGGCTAGTGCATTTTGTCCTAAATAAGCAGCTATGGTTAGCCACATCCATCGCCAGTTGAAGGCTTGGAGGTATTTCAAAACAACAGATATTTTCATCTAAAGATATATTTTTAGAAAAGATACAGTTAAAAAAAGAGTTACTTTAAAAAAAGTCATTATCATTGTTGAAAGCAAATACACATTATATAATATGAATGGGATACATTAAATTCAGTATAAATCTAAGGAATTTCTTCATCTGCTAAGTTAGATATGTAAAAATGTACTGTAAAAGGGCTTCATCTCTCTTTAACACTTCATAGGCAATCTTGCTTGTGACACTTTGCAGTGTCAGAATCAAAAGATCCTATCGTCATGGGTAGTTTATAGAAAATAAATAAAAGCAAAACAAAAAGGCTGAAAGAGACAAGAGCTCCTGACAGTCCCTGTTTGTACACAGTCTATTCATCAGTGGAACTGGAAACTTTAAAACTGCCACTCTGGGCTACTGGACCAAACAAAATTAGTGTCAGCAGGAGAAAATTCTCATTCTGGGTGTAGATAAGGACTAATGGAGCAAAATTTGGCTAGGCCACTTGAACAGTAGAACTGCTACAAGCAGAGTAATGACCTTGGATTGCATCTCAGTGTCTGGGGTGAAATGAGCTGCACTTGGCACCAACTCTTCTACATAGTCACGTCTACCATCTTGCTGGGAACGCATACCTTCCTCCTCCATCTACCCTGCATTCCCTTTTTAATTAGGCTGTGACTTCCCAGAACATTTTGAACTTCTCCACAGCTGTTTCACCCCTTCCTTAGCACCTGGCAGAGAATGGAGATTATGTGCTTCTACCATAAAACAACAATTCATTAGTACTGCCATGCAGAATTCATTGTCTGCTCCAGCAGACACATATTCAAGTTTCCTAAAGGTAAGAGAGATAATACATTTTTCTAACAGAGGTAAAAGCTCTTAAATCTCATTTCTACAGTATACACTGGACCTAAATGTATCATGAAAACACAGTAAATATATCATCAAAATACAAAATGTCAGACTACATGCTTAAAATGTGGTTAAAACTGCTAAGATTCATATTTTTAAATCAGTAATGAGATGTCAGGCAAGCTTAAGACACAGCAAAAATGAAACATAATAGATTTTTATAAAAATGAATGTAAAATCCTTTTCTATTAGCAATACTTACACCACCAGTGGCAACTTTTTCTTTATTGTTAGTAAATATTTTCCATTGACCAAAGGAAGCACTGCAAACAAGAAACACTTTCAAATCCTGTGACTCATCATATGAAGAATATAGGCAATTATCTATAAGCAAAAATTTATACTATTAAATCTTGTCAATTTTTCCAATGGAGACACAGAACTGTCATCAGCCGTTCAATTATTGTTCTTAGAATAATGTCATAGTCAGAAGACAACAGTAATGTCCTTGCAATTTCTTCTGTAAGTATGTGAAAATAAAATCGAGTTTGCTCTGCATAGGTTCCAGCAAGAGATGTAAAACCATCCCTTTGTGAGGCATCTAAATGTGGTGTAAATTGGGTCTCAGCTCTTGTCTGGGCCCAATATTAGAAATTACTATTTGATACTTCCAGTTCTACGACTTCTGAACATCAGGGTGGTTAAGCTTAAGTGTCCTGCCTTGTCTGAACTTGCTAGGTTGAGTCTCTTCAACTTCATCTTTCCACTATTTTCTAACTCTACAAACACACCAATATATGCTTTGCAAATCAATTTAGGATGTTATTCAACTATCTGAAAGCTCATAAGTTTTCTTAAAGGTAGAGGAGTACACAATGTTACAGGGATTAAAAAAAGGAGCATAAACATTCATTAATGCACTAAGAAGTCAAACTGTGGCCAAGGAACTGTGTGTGCCTGTGGCTTCAGCTGTTTTTCTCAAAGTTCCCTTCATTCCTGCTTAACATACCTTGGTTCACACAGTGAAACATTCCATGAACTGAACCTCTTGATCTCATGCAGTAAATTAACTGGATTCCTTTTGTATAAAGTGAAACTAGAAGATAAGCTCCAGGCACTTGCTCACCAGCCAAATGCTAATGGCCATTCCAGGCTTGACCCATGTTTACACAGTGAAACAGTGGCACAGTCTCCAGCACTTAATGGTTGTTACAGCATTAAGCAATAGCTATTAAAAAAAAAAATTCAAGAAAACCAAACTTACACTTCATGTTTCAGCAGTTCTCTGTGTTGCACACTCCTGCTCAGTTGGTCTTCTTTTGAAGACCCCACTATAATGGAAAAAAAAAAATTCAGAAAAATATTTTCAATGTAATGCTATGAGGAGACAGGTAAAATACAAGCAGCTAGGAAAAACAAAACAACATGGACGGGTATTGTCTATAAATGATAAGCTACTTAATTTGACCTAGTGTTGTGACAGCTACTAAACAACACAGGCATATTCATGACCAAATGCTAGAACTATGACAGCAGGTAGATCCCTACCGTGAGACTAGAGTCTCTGTAGGATTTCCTTCTTGCTTTTATAAAGCATCAATATCCCTGAAAATATTAAGATTAATGTTTATCTCAAAGTATCCTTGCACCATGGCTGGAAAATTGAGCTTGTTGTTCTTTGTGTGTTAATGAAAGAAGTCAACAATTTTTCTTCCAGGAATGGGTATTTTCCTTCTATTTTGCATTTGATTTTATTTTTTTATTCCTTCTATCAAAATGAAATAACCAGGATTTAATAACCTCCTGGAGCAACTGATGAAAATAGATTAAGCAAACTGCATTGTCTATGTATTTCTTTCACACACTGAACAATACAGGTACAGATGTAAGCTGAGTGCCAAACCACGTGAATGATTGGTAAGTATGCTTGTTAAGGTACTATGCAGTATTTGCTTATGCTAATCTACTTGTTGGCTGAAAATCTCTCTTAATATTACCAAAAGTTTCATTTCTTTTTTTTCCTCCTACAAATGAACCCTATTTTTTTCCTTCTGCTGTGCTCCTTTATTACAATAGATGAGAAACATCTGATATAAAACCAGGACATAATCACCAACATTGCAAGGTTAATTTGAAATGTCCATAAGTTGTTTATTGGGTGATAAATCCTTAACAGAACTGGATAACTTTAGCAGGCTATTAGTACAGTAGAAAGTAGAAAACATCTATGTAAGGCAGTTTTATCATACATGCATTAGTTGAAAGAGCAATCAATTTGTCTTAAGACGTTAAAGCCTGGGATGATTTTTTTTCCACATTTATAGTCTATAATACTATAATCAAAACGTAGACAGGAATGCTTTATATTTTCCAAAAATTATTGTATTTATTTCCGGAAGAAGAGGAGGAATACATCAAGAAGGTTGAATAAAAAGAAAGACTACTAAGCAAACACAGTAAACAAATTTTCTCACCTTCCATTGGGTTTGCCTCATCACTTCTATGCTCTGCATTGAAGACTTGAATAAGCTCATAAAAATTAGCTATCTTTGAAATGAGTTCTTGGTAGGTCCCCATTTGACTAATTCTGCCCTCTTCCATTACTATTACAAGATCAGTGTGAGGAAGGAGCTTCGAATTATGGGTTACCAGTATACGAGTCTGAAACACAATGCTTTCCATTTTACCACATAAACACAGTGCACATATTAAAAGTAGACATTACATTATGATAGCCATATTCATTACAATATAATTGGTTTTTATGGGAATTTGTCAATTTATTTGTTATTACTATTGACATTAACTGCTTACTTTACTACATTACTCATTGTAATGTTAAACTTTATGCCCATAGCTACTGGCTATTACTTGTACTTATCTGTTCACTGTGTATCTTCTGCTTAAGAATGGTTTAGATTAGGTTGTAAAGATAACTATAACTTTTTATAATACTCCATGTAGTTTGATGGTCTTAACATTAAAATTTGTTACAAGTCTACCACTACTACAACACTTGTGTCTGCCAAATACTTACAGCTCATGGAGCAGGTACATTAAGAAGTGGGAGAAGGGAAAGAGGGAAAGTGAAAGACATTTGCTTCATAGTAAATAACACATTCATAATAGTGATGAATTTAGAGGGGATGTACAAGGGAACACCTGAGGCTGTCACTAGCATCAAAGTACCTCACTAGTTCTTTTTGTGTGGTATTATCCAAGCTTTGCCTTTATGCCTATTCAGCTTCACAGCAATATATTCTCTACAGCTGCTTAGACTGTAGCTAAAAAAGCTTTCTAAGAAGGTTTGACATATCCCGTTTGATATGTGCATGGTGTGGCTCAAGGTCACTGTAGACAAGATCCACAGATGAGAATGCAGGCTGTATGAGAGTCTGGACTACACTTCTAGTCATATAGTTTAGTTTTAGGCAGTCATATGATAGGCAGCAAGTTGGACTCAATGATCCTTATGTGTCACTTCCAATTTGAGATATCCTATGATTCCATAACAACCATGTGTTTTCCAGGCATCAGCCAGTGGGACTAATGTGTACTAGTTCATAACACTTACAAGACACTTTTAATGAGCTATCTGACCTTCCCACATGAGCAGTGTTTAAATGGAAGAATCTATTCCTTCTAATTCCACTCCCCCCAAAGAATTTATTTATTCAGACAGAAGTCTGCCTTTCTATAGCCTATACTGGCCATAATCTATTTACTGTGTGAGACCTCAAGAGTGTCCACAAAACGCTCCACCCTGCCTTCTATTTGCAGATCACAGCACACTTAAACACCTGCCAGTAGAGAAGAAATAAGCAAATATTATATCAATCTTTAGGACTCCCATGACAAGGCCAGTTCTCAATCTGTTTTTCCATCTGTGCTATGTCACCTCAAACTGGCCCAGCTGTGCTTTTCATTGTCTCGTTATTCAGAATAGTTTTCGTCAACAGACTAGGTAAGTTTTGCAGAATGTAACAACTATGTCTGTTCTTTGTACAAAACAGTTCATCTCTCAACAGAAAGGAAGTCATCCTACTTTACCTTGCTGTTTAGGAAACCTGAAGGGCCAATTAGCTTCTCAAAAAGATGTTTCCCAACATGCACATCTACTGCAGACAAGGGATCATCCAGAAGGTACAAGTCAGCATTGCTGTACACAGCTCTAGCAAGACTCACTCTCTGCTTCTGCCCTCCACTTATATTGACACCCTACGAAGAGAAAACCCAAATGCTCCACATTTAAATACACAATACTAAATGTTGGTGTATCACACTGAGACTCATCATTGTTTTTTTTCGGGAAAACAAATTAAATTTTATACTGGATATGAAAATATAAAAGGTAACATTTTGTTTTGTAAGTAATTGCAATTTGTAAATAATACACCAAAAATTGAGCACAGTGATTAAATTCACATTCCAGAATGGGCAAATACAGGTATTTTTGAAAATTAGAGACATTATTATAGTATTGAGGAAACCCCAGGAGAACAAGACAGGGATGAATCACCTTCTGTATAGAAAAGAACTAGTTTAAAAATTAGTAAGAGTTAAAAGCTTGAACAAAGGTACTTTCAAAGTAAGGAGATGGGCTAGATGTAATTGTCTGAGTCATTAGTCTAAATTATCAAAAGGGTAATATATAAAAAAATAATCCATTAACTTATTGCACAATTTCTGACACACAAAATTCTCACCCTTTCTCCAATCTCTGTTTGGTCTCCATTTGGTAACTGTTCCAAATCTGGCAGTAAAGCACAAGCTTCTAAAACGAGCTCATAGTATGGCCTATTTAGATCTGCACCAAAGAGAATATTTTCCTGTAAACTGTCATTCTGAATCCAAGCCTGCTGAGAAACATATGCCACTGAACCCTAAAAAGAATTGGAAGCAAGTTTTTTCACTTGGGCTTTCTGGACATAAAAAGCAGCATTTAAACATACACATGAAATTCCTGCTAAGCTAACCAGTAATCACCTAAAAAACTTAAGCATTATTAGACAGATACATCTTGACTGTCAGGTAATAAAAGCAATCTGATTAATAACAGCCTGCCTATAATTATTATAAAAGACACCAGCATCCATTATAAGATTTACATGCAGTAAAATGGGTCTGAATTAGATATAGGGAGCAAAAAGCAGTTTGATTGTTTGTATTTTTACACAACATCCTGTGGAACATATCAGTTGTTAGAAATAAAGGTTACTGGATAACTAGAAATGCTCCTAGATATTTTCTTACATTAAGCTATGTGCCCTTTGAAAATGTGTTGATTCTACAACCAATTGATAGCGCAGCTATATTTGTTGGATATATGCCTCCTTCATTAGATTCTACACCAATTATTTTTCTCCATTAATTATTATTCTCAGATTTGGAACATCTTAAATCTATATTCTTCACCTCTCTCCCCAACAGTGATAGGATACTGCAGTAGATTTTCACAGGAGTGGATTCTTGGTCAACATTTATTTTCAAGGCTGACACTGTTCGATTACTGCCACACCTATATGCAACTTGATTAACTGAAATTTTGCTTATCTATTTATATTTATTGGCTCAAGCACTGTAGTCTGTCATCAAAGGTTAACTTCCTCCATATTTATAACCTATAAAAATCCTCCCTAAACTCTGTTGTGTGATGAGGACTTTAATTCCTACATGTAATACAAGACAAATTAAGCTACAGTTTCCTGTCATAAGAATATCAACACCTTCATTTCATCTCTGCCCGAAATACAATTTTTCCCTCTATCCCATATTCTGTGTCCTCTCTACATAGAAGTGGTTAATATAATCTTCAACAACAGTTTGTAACTGCTCCAAGTAGGTCACATTTGCACAGCTGCTCAAATCCAGCTGCTCAAATTACATGCTTAAGCTCAATCATGACTTAAACAGTCATGATTTTTGCACTGACTGATATAAATTATAAAAAAAGTGAAAATATCTTAGCAACCACTTAGGTTAAAAGCAAAGAGAAATTGTTACACAGTTAATAAAGTGTCACTGCATTACCTTCCATTGAAGATTTGAGAGGCTGGAACTATCCTGGCTGGTATATATACAATCAAACAGTTAAGAAAGAAAAGCTGCACTTTCAGATAAGTTCTGTTTATTTTAGGTATTAGGAATGGGCAGGGAAGGAGGACATGGACAGAAAGTCTTACTCTTCTTTGAACTGTTCCTTCCAGCCTCTCCATTTCTCCAAGAATGGCAGAAAGAAAAGATGACTTTCCAGATCCAACCTGTCCCATAACAGCAACTAAAGAGCCTTCAGGAATGCTTACAGTCAAGCTGGAAATATTGAGGATGACAAATTAGTAATATTCTGTCACATGCGGCTTATGGTAACTACAAGAAATAGTCTATGCTATTCTCAAAATGACAGGAAATTTTCAGGTCTTTATTTTTTCAAGGAAAAGAATTGCTGTGGCATAAATAATATTTGCCTTCTTAATCTGCATATCTTCTTGCCAAAGTACATACTCATAAATATTAGCGTATAAGGACAGGCACTTGCTGTATCTGTATCCTGTGCTATTTGAATCTAAGTGTGTTCTGATTTGAAGGCCCTATGCTAAGATAAGCAGAATGGAGCTTGGAACACAAGTTGTTCAGATTGGAGCTTCTAGCATAAATGCAGTAGAGCAACGTGACCCAGAGACTATACCACACCTTAATGAAGTCTGTATGTGACAGTGAAGCCTATATGTAGATACTGTATTGCAGGCTGTGGTGGCTCTTAGCCACCATTGGACTTTCAATGCCACATTGAATGTAAGTGATCTCTCCAGCCCTGAGAGGAATACACCGACAGTGTGGTGAGACAGTTAGAATGAGTGGGCTGTAACATCTTCAATTGCCTCAGTAAAATTTAACAGCTGTATAGATCTTATCAAGTAGGTTCCTCCTTCCAATCCATACCTTGGTTACTTCACTTCCTTACTAACCCTCTAATGCACTAACTGCACAGGAGTTCAAGCACTTACAACTAAGAAATAGCTTGTTAAGAAATGACAAAACAAAAAAAGAGGTATTTTTAGGCAAGAGAGACCACTGTGAGAAGAGCAATCTTTTCATTTACACTGGTTTTCCATAACACTTTTACAGTACTGTATTGGGGAATATATATTCTTATGTGGTTCCTCTTGATGTATTAAGGAAACTGGATGGTCGGATTTACTGTTCCAGAGCACAAGGATCATACGATTCTTTTTTTGTGTGTAACATCATGAATCAGTCTGATTCACAATACATTAAACCTGAATAAAACCTCTATAGACATCACAATCTGGAGGAGCTTATACAAATAAATAAGAAACACCTTACTCTTTTAGAACTGGCAGGCCATTTTTTTCCCAGCAGAAAGAAGCACCAATAAACCCAACAGCATGACCTGTTGCAATTATGAAAAAAGAACAAAGAATTTCTAATTCATCCTCTCTGTTGAGTTTCTTAGTGGTTATCTAGTAACTACTGCTTACTTCCACTATAGTCTGTTTTGACATCCTCAGGATTGAGATCCTCAGCACACAGAAAATCCTCTAAACGGCTCAAAGAGACTTTGGTCTGCAAGATGAACATATATATATTTTTACAGACAAGATTTATAGGCAATACTTATATCACACCTGTGCTTCCTAATTTTTTTAATCATCTTTTGAAAGTTCTACATCAAATGGAAAGATATATTCCTTCTCTTATTTGAAGGTGGACAAAAAGAGTGTTTAGGCATTTAAAAATTAGTCTAACCAACCTAAAGTCATAAATAGTAATTGACAAAACAGTGTTAGAAAATATAGTTAAAATATAGTTAATCCTTGAATGTCTGGTTCCTCTGACTCAATTTATTTTTATAAACTTAGGGTGAAAACACTTCAGCTTCTTTTTTCTTTTTCTTTCAGGCACACAGTAACCCTCTCTTTGTATAATGAAAAAAAAAGACTGAGAGACATCCTTTTAACAGACTTCATGCCTCTCATGCTATAAAAATATTGTACAGTTTCATCTCAATAAAATGTAATTTAAAATAATGAAAGTATTTAATCACTCTTAGAAATAGAGGAAACATGATAGAGTATAAACATCAGCCTTTTAGCGCACTTTTTTCATAACACATTTACCTGGGTTACAGCAGAGATCACAGATGGCAAATCAAACAAAGGCAGTCGCAAAATGTTAAATAAAGAAATAGATGTAAAAACTTTAGTTGGACTTAAAACATTGCCTTTATCCAGATGAATGAAGACTCCAAATGTAGCCAAAGAGACCTTTGCAATAAGAAAAACAATTGAAAGAATACATTCAGAAGCAAAATCAAATTATTACTAAAATATATATATATATAGAAAGTATTTCTGTTTGCATTTAAAAGGTGTAGCTGCAAGATAGACTGCAAGAACATAATAAATGTAGTAAGCAAAAGTCATGGCTACTGTGTTTCACTGAACCAGATGGATGAACTACACAAAATAACTTCCATCTCAAACACTGATGTCTTCATTTTGAAAACACTCAAACATGATGTTTCAGGAAATTAACTTTTTTTTCCTTTCTTCTTTATATTGCTGTGGTATTGGACATAACATAGAACTGTTGACTTCAGATGTTTTTATGTTGACAACCTGGAACTTTTTTCAAAAATGCAGTCAGTAATTCACAGAGAATAAGATGGGCTCTTGCACAACAGATACTCAAGCCTTCAGAATTACCCAGAAAAGCTCAAACTTTACAACCTGTCCTACAGGATCTCTTCTGCCTTTAAGTGTGTTTAGGAGTCCTCAACTAAACTAGTCATAAAGTAGACTCACAACAAAGTCCTAAATCAAAAGGTGATTATTACAGCACATTTAACTCAAACTTCAAAATTTTCCTTGCTCACAATTTCAAATATTTATTATCAAGATTACAGAGTGAAGGATGGTTTTAATCCTCCCTGTGGTTATTCCTAAGGAATATTCTTCTTCAACTCTTAAGATATGGTGAGTTAAGTACTAGATGCTGTCAACTTGTGTAGCTGAAGTTAATTGTGGTCGTTTATCCCTACTGTTTGATCCCCAGAATCATTTAGGCTGGAAGAGATATTTAATACCATTAAATCCAACCACTAAACCAACACTACTTAACACCACACTACTTAACTGAGATCCTTAACACCACATCTACATAGCATATGAGTATCTCCAGGGATGGTGACCTCCTTGGGAAGCCTGTTCCAATGCTTAAAAGTCCTTTTGGGGAAGAGATTTTTCTCAGTATCAAGCCCAAACCTTCTCCAGCCTCTAAGCCTATCATTGGTTACTTGGGAAAAGAAACCAACGTTCACCTCACCACAAACTTTTACAGGAAGTTGTAGCAAGCAATGAGGTCTCCCCTCAGCTTCCTTATCTGCAGACTAAACAATCCCGGTTCCCTCAGCTGCCTCTTTTAGGACTTGTTCTCCAGATCCTTCAGTAGCTTTCTTGCCTTTCTTTGGACATGCTCCAGCACCTTGCTGTCCTTCTTCTAGAGCGGGGCCCAAAACTGAATCCAAGATTCGATGTGCAGCCTCACCAGTGCCACATACAGCAGGACAATTACTTCCCTAGTCCTCCTGGCCGCACTATTTGTAATATATTTTCCAGCTCCTCTTGTTGCTCATGCTGCAGACACTGCCAGCTGGGCCACCTTTTTGAGAGCAAAGCCCTAATTTCTGTGTGACTGTTCTCTGTCACTTTTATGTTTTCTAAGACACCAATAACCCTTGGTCTTTGCTGCCAGGTAGGTCTCTATCTTCTGTTTCCACTGGAAACACAGACTGAAAGATCTTGCTAAGACATTATCCTTCAAGCATGTTGCCCCAGGCTTATCTACATCCAGCTTGGTTTCATCCCTTTCCCCCTATCAAATCTAGTTTAAAGCTCTTTCAAAAGAACCTGTTAGACACAATTCTGCAGTTTTGGGTTTGGTTTCTGACTTTCTTACACAGGCCTTTAAAACTTTAGTCAAGACTTAATTTCTCTTATTCTTCTCCAGTGGTGTACATACCAGTAGAACCTGAAAATTCAAACATACTCTTTTGATAAGTTTAGTGTTTTGGAGATATTGTGATGCCATTCAGCTACTAAAGTGATAGGGAACTCAAGAAAAAGTCCTGCATTAGTAATATTTTATAGAACAAACCATAAAAGGAATACACGTCAGTGTTAGCATGGAGTAGGTCATCAGATACCCAGAGGACTTCAAAACATCCAATTCATGTTCTCTGATGCCCATAACCTTGCTTTGATATGCAGGTTCCCACGCATAAAGTTTGAGGATCTAAACAATCAAACAAGAATATTAGTAAAACACAAAAGTAGTGCCTATGCTTCAGAGAGTCTGCTTAAACCTCAAATATTCAGCAAGGCTAAACTATGAACATTCTATTTTTTTACAAATGAAAGCAAGACCTGGGATTACTCTAAATTAGGGTGTTCTAATGGAAGATATACTACAATCACTCTAAATCCTTTGGGTTTCACCTCGTCCCTTATCTGTCACAGATGATGAGGTAGTTTATTTCTAAACAAGATAAATAACAAAAATGATACTTTCAGAAGTACTTTTCTTCTAAACTAAAATATCACTCTGTGAAAGATTTTCAGATATCTATTAGCATACTCTACATGTCATTACAAATGCAGTAGTAAAATTAATGCATTACAGATAGTAAATTTTACAAGTCAAATTAAACCAGTAAATATTTTCCAAAAATACTTTAAGCACTTTATGTTACTACATTTTTTTTTAATTTCAACTTCCATCATTATCAGCTGAAATACTGCTCATAAAATTGTAGCTTTTAAAATAACTTACTTTCTATCTCTATATCCTAACAAAAATAACTCCTTCATAGTTGTGGCATTACCTTTATTCCATGTAATATTTCACTTAGTAGCTTGACTCGTTGATCCGAATACCTCATTTGGCTTTTCTGATTAAAAGACAGCACATATATATAAGTAACACTACATGGATAAAACCCCCTATGTACATACCTATTCATATATACAGGAGTTAGGAAGAAAATCTCCTCTGTAACTAAAATAATCAGTCAAAGATACAGAATTTCTTCACATTCCTTTGTTATGTTAAGAGTTCCCTGCATCTCACATATCTAAATTACTAAATTACTGACTGTGTAATTTTTTTTAATGTTTTGAGCTTTATTCATAATATAACAAGTTGCAAGCTTTATTTTATTGTTCTTAGTATGTCTTAATTTTCATACCACAAAACGTACATAAGTGCATATGTGGATCCTGTACCTCAGCTGCAAAAAAGGTGAGAGAGTTTTGGTTTGTTTTTTATTTTCAGTGTCTCTACACTGTCAAAAGGATTAATGAGATAAAGTCTTCAGTGCACGTTGCACCATCAAAGGCAGAACAGAACAAACAACTGCCTGGATAGCAATGCAAAAAAAGGCTTGCAGTAGTTTTTCTTCAGTGAAGCTCACAGAAATTAACATCATAGTAACAGCCAATACAGTGCCAAAAGAAATGCAGTACCAGGGAACTGCTAAAGAAATCTGAACACATGCAGTACCTCTGTGGGAATTCCCAGAATCTCAGAAGAATGCACTAAGATTCACTAAGCAGCTTAGCCTGAACAGAAAAAGTGGAAGAGGACCATAATTTTATAAAATCCCTTATTTAATGGAATTAACTCATATAATATGCAAAAAACATCTGTTTTCTAAACTGAGTCATACAGTAATACTAACTAATATAAAAAGTATTGTTTCAGTGTAATGAAAAATAAAGTATCCAATCTAAACACTATTTCAACTAGCAAACATGGCTTTCTTGCTGAGGTTATGCTTCCTGCTTGATAAGAAACAGCTACATCTTGACATTGATTATTTGGTTTGGATTTAATTTAGATGTACCATTAGTATTCTTATAAATACATAATTTACATACACCACCACCCCACCTCCCCCTCATTCCCGTATTATGACAACTTAGCCTCTCCATACTCACTTAAATATCTCACCTTCAGTCTTTTTACTTTGGCTGCAATGAGTGCATTTATAGGTATAACTAAAAGCAGCAGTGCAACACCTGCTAGGACTGAGGGGCCAAGTTCTTTCCAGAGAAAAGTAACAGCCATGATGATCTGAAAAGGTGCTGACCACAACAAGTTGATGTTTATAGTTAGCTCCATGAGTTGCTGAGCATCTCCTGACATCAGGTTAACAATTTCCCCAGTTGTATAGTTTCGTCGCGAGGAATTTGCTAAAGTTAAGGCCTGCAGCCAGAAAATAAAGAGGTCACAAAATTCAATGGGTCTGATGGGTTTAACTTCCCAGGAGATGTTAAAAGAATTGTAAGTAGAGTAAAGCTGACTCAATGAAACAGTCTTGCATCTTTCTATAGTAAATAAACTGGACAACATAGTACTCGCTCTCTCTCTTTCTTCCCTACCCATCCCATGTACAAGGCACAACCTGACCAGGTAGTTGTAAAAAATAGTCAGAACACATGCCCATCCCAACTGGAGCCTCTGTTCCCTGTTTCATGATCTGTTGTATGGTAACATCTTGGTATTTGACTTGAGAGAATAAATTCTTTTACGCAACTGACTTAGAAGTTTTGTACTGGTTCAGAAAATACCTGAGATGTCCCACTCAAAACACGATTTGACTTCTGCAGATTAAATTAAGATGCAGTAATATATTTCAGATTTGGACCATTGTTTGTCTTCCTTAACTTATGCTTAATTAACTAATTTCACTAGAATTGACGGAATTGAAGAAAATATGGCAAACTTTATCTTCTCATATTCACTAGTATTGTGGAGTGAAACTACTGATCACATACACCCAGCTTCTCACAGTTTTCCTAGTTCAGTCAGTAAATTTGCAAAGCGAAAAATAGGAAGAGTTCTGTTTCTACATATATCTCCAAGATTATATCTGTAACAGCATCTGACAGAAGTATACCACTTCAGGATTAGAATTCTATAACAGAAATGCTGCCGAAATTACAGATTATTGTAAATAAATAATCATAAAGATTTAAAAAGTCATCAAAATACTCGATTTGTTAGTCTTTCATCATTATATTCCATCTTGGAGTTTGATGATACTGGTAAAGCACATTTTTTTTTATCATTATGTGTTTATTTTATTGCTTTGACAGTAGAAGAATGCTATTACCTTCTTGTATATCAAACCAAGAACAGCAGTCTTGATTTTGACTGCAGTCAGTACGTTGTTACGCTGGTATAACTGATAGAGAAGTGTTTGTGAGAGAATTATCAAAAACAGGGCAACGGCATAGACACATCCACTCCCATATGAGCTAGGATGATTTTCACTGGCCATTATCATTGCTCTGAAAATGAAGGAAGATATATTTTACACACTGTACATGAAGTTAACAGCTGACTACAACAAGTACAATAAACTGACATACCGGTATTAAGACCATTTTGGATCTAGACACAGTGGATGGTCAGAAAGGCACATCTTATCTGTATTTTTGAATTTATTATCTTTAAAAAATTTCTTACACACTATTCCAGAAATGAATGTGCTGTTGGTAATTTCATGAACAACAGAGTGTATACAATTAAAGAATAGCAGAAAGCAAAAACTTAGAAAGATTGCAACTACCAACCATGAAGATAAGAGAGGTAGAAAAAAAAAAGTGGAAGATTATTCTTTTTAGGTTAGTAAAAGGTTTTATTGAATAAACAGCAACTGTGACATCTTCAAACAGATTTTATGGTTAACAGTTCTGCTCAGGATTACACTGATTTGGCTTGGAACCTGGAAGTTAACAATAAATCTGTTCATTAGTTCAGTTTTTTTAAGAACTAATTAAATACCTGTGTGCTTAACACCTCTGTGGTAACCACAATTTTATAAGCAGCTTCCATCAGCCCAAAATCATGATAGGGGCAGCATCGCTGATGTTTTCCATTAACTGCTGAAGTGTGTTTTTTAAAAACAGAGATGGAAAGATATTGACAAGAAAAGCAGGGAAGTTAAATGTCTTTGTACTCACTTTTTCTTAACATTTGGTTGCATATTTAAGTATATTAAACGCAACATTGGGGAAGTGAACTTCTACTGGTTTTGTTGCAATCCTTTAGGTAAGAAATTATGTATTTCAGCTTTGTCTCACTGAAGGTGGGGATGCAGGTGGAGGCAAAAGAAATCTTTAACCATCTAAGCTGTCACTTTTTTCATTTTAATATTGGTAACCCTTTAGTATTATTATTACTGTTACTTTTGGAACATAAATTGAAAAACATTGAAAACTTACTTCATTATTTGTGGACTCACAAAAGCCAGAACATCAGCTATAACTTTCAGAAATGCAACTTTAATCAATAAAAATTTAAATGTTTGCCATAATGACAAAACCAAAGATGGTTTAAGGAAACTTGTTTTGTTAAATAGCAGTCTTCTGATATAAGGATTCTGCAAAAATATGTACAGAATTAACATTAAAATTATTATTACATTAACACACAATATTAGCACATCCATCTAAAGCCATCCTTGTACTATTGATCTGAAAATCAGTTTGAAATAATGCTTTGGGTAATAAATAGTAGCCAGTAGTCTTTAAGGAAAGAATAAACACAGTTTCCTGGGTTTTCTCCATCTTCCATGAATATAATCAGAAAATAATTTAATCCTCAAATGATTATCACAGGTCAAAAATACTGTACCCGAAAAAACAGATAAGCTTCAATATAAATTCATTATCATCTACAGCAGGCTTGAAGCAATTTTGTTTTTAAGGTAGAATAACCCTTCTTTCACAATGTTTTCAGTCGTCAAGTAACTATTTTTTTCAGTTTGCATTTAGCTCAAACAACTGCAAATATTCTGACAAGAGCTTGAACCAAAACAAAAATCAGCTAGCCTTTCTTAATTATCACAGTGATGAAGGACAGGACATTTTTTTGCATATTAAAAACAAAAAGAATGTATAAGTTAAAAATTATCCTTACTGAAAAACACTTTTGAATGATTTGATAGAAGGGGCTTTGGTGCATATACCATAAGCATAAGAAAGGGCAAATCTACAAATGGAGAAGAACTATACTGAGGAGCTACAGTAAGGTCAGACTCTGCCTGAGCCCTCTTCTCAGAAAGTCATTAAAAAACACAAGCTACACTCTTACTGGTCCTATCTTGTGTGAACTTCCTCACAGCACAGACCTCCTAGTGTACTTCAACTACAATAAAATAATAACTGTGCCTGGAATTGATAAGGATTTAGAAAAAAAAATTAAAAAAAATCACACTGGATACATCAAGCAAAAACAAAAACAAAACAAAACAAAAGCCAAAGTATGTTTAATATTCAATATTTAACATTAATGAAGACTAAAGCCTGTTTTATAAGCCAGCATCTACTGATTGCCAGGGTGCTAACAGACTTCTCTACACAGATGCAAAGAGAAGGCAGGGAAACAGACAAGTTCAGAGATAAATTAGTTGGACAGTTTTTTTTCCACAAACATGGTATCACTAAAGTAAAAACTATGGCAGTTTCCATATCACTTGAAGTGTTAAAACATAGCTAGGTATCTTTCTAAGAGGTAAATTTGAACTTAAGCAATTCAGAAAAATCCTATAGCTACACAACAGACCACTGATGACAACACAGAATTATAGCTACCATTGATCTTATAGTAGAGTTCTGGACTTCTTTTCTCCATTGTTTTTCAAAGTTAGGACACACCCTGTATGGTGAATCACTTTCATTCAGTTCAAACAGGTCATCCCTTTCCAATGTCTTTTTATAGCCTGTAGATATTACTCTGAAAGAGAGTAATGCATTTAGACAATGGACAAAACAGGCAAACCACTAATTCAATCCCAATGATGTAATGATACAATTTAGTGTGTGTAAATAAACTCTATACTCAAAATAATAGATGTAATCTTATAAATGCTACACTAAATAGTGGAGCATTCTTACAGTCACCTTAAATATGCTAAAACTCCCCTGAAGTAAGAAAAGCCCAAGGAGATTGTCACATCTGAACAACAAATTCTGAGGAACCTGTGTATCTCATACTCTGTCTACATTTCGGGTAAGTCCACCACTAAATGATGTCCCTAAGCACCATACTCACACGTATTTTAAATACCTCCATGTTGGAATTCATCTTCAAGCAAGGTAACAACAGTAAACTACTGGCTTTCAGCGCAAGAAAATGAAACAGCAGAGCTTCCTTACAGCAGATTTTCAGCTGTTAAAATATTGTTTTAACAAAGTGCTTTTGTGCACTTAAGCATCAACAAAATTAAAATTGGTCTTAAACAGTAAAATAAGACTGACGAATAAACCAAAACTAAAGGAATTCTAAAGGAAAAATAGATGACTTGTAATTTTTGATGACTATGTCACATCTATGATAACCCAAAGCAAAGAATGCCATACCATACCCTTTCTGAGGTGGGAAAATGCTAGAGAGTTAATATTGACAGTGTCCTCTAACTTAAAGGGAGCTACAAACACGTAGGAATCAACAAGATACTGCTCTCCACACACTGTATAATTTCCTAGAAAAACTGAAAATTTGTATTTATTGTGTAGAATGCAAGGATCTGTAAACCCAAAGTTACCCTAAAACTGCTGGTGGAAACCTAACTTTTCAAAACTAAAGTTTAACTGATTTCTTAAAAACAATGTGTTTTATCTCACCTTATTTATGACAAACACCATCTTCAGGTTTTCCTTAAAATGAATAATATCAAACAGTGCAAGAAAGTGTTATAGTCCTCTTAAAATGTTGTTTCTCACTTTGATATTTGAAGTGTGATTTTTAAAAAAGAAAAAATGGAAATGAGTAATGATCACAAGACCTAACAACATTTTTGAAATAACATCCAAAACATCAAGTGATGGGAAGTTGTATGACTTCAGATAGTTGAGCTTTCAGTTCCTACTTTTGAGTGCAAAGTTTCCCAAGAAGTGGAGGAACTTTGCCGGTGTTTGTCCACAGTAATAACAGGTGGTCTGCCATGAAACAGGGAGGTCATTGAAACTGACTACTTGTAAATACCCTAAACATACTACTGAATATTTAGGGAGATCTAGAAAATGGTTGCATCACAACATGGAGTATAAAGGAAAACTGGCTTTAAATTTTATCTATTGCCAAGTTTCAGACAGACAATAAAAAATTATTCCCTATTTTTGCTTTTTACACCCTATTGTCTAAAAATACTGTATATTGTGACAATAATATCATACTTTGTTATCAAAATACAACTGCTTTAAGTCACATGGTTAGATAAGTATAAAATGCCTATGTATAAACAATACTTCACAAAATATTTGAGTATGTCCTCTAAATTTATAAACTGATTTTTGCACACAAACCCAAGAGCAGTCCTGATATTAAAGTCACACTGGTGTGTAAATTCAGGGGCACCAATCTGTAACCCCTCTGTAAATCCAGGGGCACCAATGAACATTAACAAGCATTTTATTAAATTCTCACCTGCTAAACCAGGAATATGTTAATTTACTGAAGAAAGAAACATTCTTCTCAGGGCTGCATTTCTGTAGAAAAATAACAAGTACCAATGTAACTTGAAAATGTGAAGAAAAGGTTAGTTCCACTTTATTTTTTTTTCTTTACTTGTAGTTTTTTAAGATCTATTTAATTCTGAGCTATAATATGGTCTATACCTGCACTTCTTTGTTTCTGTAACTTCCTATCAATACACTCCAACACATAGTTTGGAAGAATTAAAGAAATCATCTACAGCCTCATGGCTTACTATAACAATTTAACTTGCTGTAAGAGAATATCAACCACCACCTCAGCTTGATTTTACACTGTTTACACACTACCTAGAGTGTGATTACACCAACAATAAAGCACAGAAGTACTACTAACGTATACTGCACACATAAATGAGAAAACTATGAGTCTTGTGGAGTGCTGCCTATTCCCTAAGTTAAGAAAAGTGCAGCAGAGGCAAACAAATATTACCCTCCCACACTTCTTGAGGAACATGTATCCACACCCAAGAACAACCACAGCACAGTTAAGGCATAAATTCCGTCCCTCTGTAACTCCTGTCTTAAAATACTTCCAAACCAAAATTCAGTGACAGCTTTTTTCAGCAGGTGGTATAAAACCCTCACCTATCAAAA
Organism: Upupa epops; assembly: GCA_013397515.1. Taxonomy (NCBI): domain Eukaryota; kingdom Metazoa; phylum Chordata; class Aves; order Bucerotiformes; family Upupidae; genus Upupa; species Upupa epops. The sequence continues at coordinate 56,882 of VZRI01010610.1, read as the reverse complement.
TGTATTTTCCACAATCATTTCTCTTGTACTTTAAGTAAAAGCCAAAGGATCAAACAATAATCCGAGAAACAAATACACAACAAATACATCACCCTTCTCCTGTGGTCCTGCACAGTTTATACCCCACCCATATAACAGCCCTCAGCAATGCCTTCCTTCTGCTTGACCCACAATGCTCTCACCTTCTTGCTGGTGTAATAGGTGGCCATGGCTCCTCACCCAGGTAAACGCTCAAAGGGCTGGCTGAAGCTGTTAGCAGCTGACCTGCATGCCAGGGGAGAGGAAATGGCAGAGCTGATGAGGGCGGTGCTGTCTCAGCCTTGGCCCGCCCACTGCCCTGTATGGTCTCCTTTTCACATTTATGAACTTCAGCTAACATCATTAACATTGTTCTACTATATTCAGTGTACTTGACTTGGTGACTTTTGTGATCAGTTTCTTGTAACTAGCCATCAGTATCTTCCAGCAAAAGTTAGTATCTTAGTCCTAAATTTACTGATGAGGGTTAAAAAAACCCCAAACCCAAAAAGATCAAGCAACAATTGTTTGCATGCAAGGATTAAGGGAAAAGGACTAGAGAGACTCACTATGTTTCTTAAAATGTAAAGCATAAATATTATTTAAAGCACAAACATCTGTTGTGCAATTAGTTCTAAAGAACATTTCTACAGCCGAGAGAAAAGGAGGCTGAGGGGAGACCTTATCACTCTCTACAGCTCAACTGAAAGAAGTTTGCAGCAAGGAGGGGGACAGCCTCTTCATCCTGGTGGCAAGCAAAAGGACTAGAGAAAACAGCCACAAGTTTCTCAAGGGGAGACTTAGGCTAGATGTAAGGAAGAATTTCTTCACTGAAAGGGTACTTGAGCATTGGAACAGGGTGCTCAGGGAAGTAGAGTCATCATATATGGAGATGTTTAAACAACATATGGACCTGGGATTTAGGCAAACCAAGGGGAAGTCATGCTTGACCAACCTGATAGCCTTTGATGAGGGCCTAACTGGGTGGATAGATGATGGCAGAGTAGTGGATGTGGTCTATCTTGACTTCAGCAAGGCATTTGACACAGTCTCACAGAGCATCCTCGTGGCCAAACTGAGGCAGTGTGGACTGGATGATTGGGTAGTGAGGTGGATTGTGAACTGGCTGCAGGAGAGAAGCCAGAGAGTAGTGGTTAAGGGGACAGAGTCTACTTGGAGGCATGTATGTAGTGGAGTCCCCCAAGGATCAGTACTGGGACCATCCTCTTCAATCTATTCATTAATGACTTGGATGAGGGATTAGGATGCACTGTCAGCAATGTCTGCTGATGAAACGAAGATGGGTGGTGTCACCAACACCCTAGAAGACTGTGCTGCCATTCAGCGAGACCTGGAGAGGTTAGAATGCTGGGCAGAGAGAAATTCAGTGAGGAAACAACAAGGGTAAGTGTAGAGTCATGCATCTGGACAAGAAGAACCCCAGTATAAGTTGAGGACTGTCCTGTTCGAAAGCAGAGTAGGAGAAAGGGACCTAGGGGTCCTAGTGCCTAGTAGGATGAGTATGTGCTCTTATGGCCAAGAGGACCAACAGCATCCTGGGGAGCATCAGAACGGTGATGGTTAGCAGATCTATGGAGGTTCTTCTCCCTCTCTACTCTGTACTAGTGAGACCACATCTGGAGTTTTGTGTCCAGTTCTGGGTCCCTCAGTTCAAGAAGGACACAGAGCTGCTGGAGGGCGCGCAGCATAGAGTGACAAAGATGATGAAGTAAAACAGCTCCCTTATGAGGAAAGGCTGAAAGAGCTGGGTCTCTTGAGCTTGGAGAAGAGGAGGCTGAGGGGTGACCTCATTAATGTCTATAAATATGTGAGGGGTGGATGTCAGAAGGATGGAGCCAGGCTCTTCTCAAGGTCATCTAGTCATAGGACAAGGGGCAATGGATGCAAGCTGGAACACAGGAGTTTCAAAAATATTATCAGAAGGAACTTCTTCCCAATGAGGGTACCGGAGCATTGGAACAGGCTGCCCACGTTTGTGTAAAGTCTCCTTCTCTAGACGTTCAAGATCTGCCCGGATGTGCGTTCCTGTACAACTCGGTCTAGCTGATCCTGCTGTGGCAGGGGGATTGGACTAGATGACCTTTCAAGGTCCTTTCAAATCCCTAATGATTCTATGACTCTATGCTTATTCAGTAGGGACCTGGCATTGTTGGGTCAATGGTTGGACCTTAGCATCTTAGAGGTCTCTTATAACCAAAGAGATACTGTGATTCTGTGAATGCAGTTGCTAATGACATTTTAAGTATGCCATACAAGAAAACTAGACTTTAATAAAACAAAAACACTTTTTTACTGTGAAGTTAACCGTGAAGTCTCCATCTAGTCTGAACAGGAGACTTAACTTTAAGCCATAGTAAACAGTTAAAACATTATGGGGGTTGCTTTCTCTTATACTAGGACCTTTAAAGTGTGCTTGGTATTGTGTAAAACAAAACCTCTGTCTATAGGTTGTTAGCAGCAGTTGTCAATGAGAGAAAATAGGTCATTTGATACTTTGATTTGTTGTAATAGGAGATGCTTTATTCTTCCTTTGCTGAACAAGGGAAAAACCTTTTTTAGAGATAGTAGTAACTCCTGTTGTGGTACCAGGTACATGAGATAGTAATTAAATTTTCATCCACTTGTTACAATGGACATTTCAATTCTCAAATAAGCAAACTGAACAGTAGACAGTAATTTCACAGAAAAATGCACATATATGCATCATATGATGGACACATGCATATATATATGTCAGTACGTAACAGCAGCCATACAGCACATACATTCCTGTGTGCGTCAACACATACGTAAGTCTGTAATTAGTGCAAAATGCCCATATTTTACCCCTGGGAAAAAACCAATAACCATATGGTCACTTCCAATAACCATATGGGGTAATCCTAATTGAAAGTAAAGACAGGGCTAAATCAGGTAAGAGAAAGTTCAAGGTGTTAATTCTTTAGTAACGAACACATCCCTGATGTTACACTTAGAACTTCTAGCCTGCTCACTTCTTCAAAGGCTCTAAAAATCTCTTACACCATTCACAAAAACACATTCCATAATTGATGGAAATTATACATATGTATCATGAGTGGTTTTGTTTTGATAAAGTTTCTATGTTAGTGAAATAACAGCCTTCTGTATTTTGTTCTTTTTTTTTGGCAGGGGAGGGAGGAGAAACCAAACAGGTTTTTCCTTTATTTAGGAAAACTTTGTGGTTTTAAAACATAATTTCTTCTTTAAATAGGTTGAGATTAAATACAGTATACTCTATGTGTAACATACTTAAAAATTAATAAGAAAATCAAACATTCCTTTTTTAATAAAGTGCAAAGATGAAAGACTGAATTTATCTCAAATAAAAATAGGAAATGTAATAATTAAAAAAAAAATCCAGTTACATAGCATTAATGCTTTTTTTTTTAGCTTTGTGCTTCTTGTATTTTTGGTCATGCTCTCTTTGCTGCATTTTGCTGTCCTCAATACTAGTGTCACTGTCACAACTTTGTTGTTCTCTCTTTCTTTTAGAGGTACTTCCATCCATCTTGTGCACTTCACAGTCACTTGAATGTGGAAGAGCAAATTCAAAAGAACTCTGTGCAGGCGTAAAATTTGCAGCTTGATTCTGATAGGGTGAAAATGAAAAATGTGAAGGCAGGGGTGGAGTCATCTGATAGTAAGGAAACTGTTGACCCATTGGACTCTGCACCACATACTGCTGTGTTAAGAAATGGTTCATCTAGAGAAGCAGAAACTTGAGTTGTTAACACTGTAAAGAGGAAGCTCTGCAGAGTTTAGTTTTGCATGCAGTACAGCTTAGACAGTGAAAATACTGGTAAGTTATAAAAGAAGATACATTTGAGAATAAAGCTTACATATTTTATGAAATCAACTAATTTAGGCAGAAAAAGTATACAGTCTTTTACAGTAAAGTTCAAATCCAATGTAAGATTAAACCAGCAGTTAGTGCTCATTTCTTCCCCTATGTATGTTATAAAAATTTATAACTGCAATGCCTGTTAATGTAAAGACATGCACCTCTGCAATCCTCTTTTTATCTCGTTTAACTAATCTTAAAGTTAAAATAGAACAAAGCACTCCACCAAGGCATACTAAATCTCTAGATCAAACCAGGAAGTGTCCAGCTTCGTGCTACAGTCCCTAAAGTATCCCAAGAGTCTCTCTCATTCCAAAGGCACAGCCCCAGTACAGAAGCAGAACTACTAAAGTCAGAAAAGGAAAGCTTTCTACTGACTGTCAGGAACCAGAAAAGTAAAGGAGAATGTGTCTAAGTAAGTTCTATGTGCAGGCAGACTCCAAGTGAGTAACATGCCTGGCTCACCTAAATAAAGGAGAGGTAGATGTGTGAAGATGTACACATGATGAGATCACTTCCTTGATGAAGCTGCAACAAACTGTGTTGACATACTTCAGTGCCATCCATTCTGGCAAGCAGAAAACAGAATGAAGTTGGAAATATGTCTTGGTCTGCCAAGTGTGGTCTCTCAGTGTTGACATACTGCATTGTTACTGAGGAGTGGGCTTATTGGTGAGCACAGTGTGGGGAGATGATACAGTCTCCAGCCTTCCAACCACAGTGGAGGGGATGAGAAAGATTGTGCAAGTTTTCCTAAGGCATAGTCTGGGAAGGGAGGACGCAGGCCACCACTTGAGCAATAGTGGACAGATTTCTCTATTTTCCTGTTCAAACTGCAGCTAGCATGAAGGGTAATCTACTCAGACTTCACCCCTTCTAAAGCTGCAAAGAGCTGGACATTCCCCAGTCAGACTGGGTGGCATCAGTACTATCCATGGTTACATCAAACATGGTTTCTTCCATCCTACTGAACTATACTCATCAGGTTTGGAAGATACAATAGACTGTTGAGAACAGGAGTGGCCCAGTGTACAAGATTCTGTCAGAGGGGAAGTGGAGTATCGTTCCTCTCTGTTTACTGCTATGAAAGTAAATCATGAACATGTGAACTGCAGGGCATGCAAAGCTTCAGGCCAGAAACTCCAAACTGTTTCTGCTATAACTTGATTTGTGGCAATTTGTTGGGGGAGATTTAGGACAATTCAAGATTCTGAACTGAGTGGAAATGCTAAGAGATTCCCTGACTGAGTTAACTGTGTATGAAGAAGATATTGATTCCATGGCAGCTTTTTACTAAATTAGCTTGTCCCAACTGAACAGTGCTCTTAGCCTCCCTAAGCTACATACATCCTTAGGACATTCCTGCAGTATGAGAACTGGGTTATTATATCTATCCCATTATAAATTATAGAACTTTTAAATACTATAATAAAACTACCTAATGCAATCAGTTTAGCAGCCTATTCCACAATTTGAGACATTAAATAAACATGGTTGTTTCCAGAAATGCAGAATACATTCAACTTCACCAAAAAGTTCCCAGACTTTTAACAGAAACTCACCATCTTTTGAAAGCCTGAGTATTCATGAGGTAAACTACTGTTCATTGGAAAAGGAGTAACAGGAAATGGAGGATTTCCACAAGGCTCTTTGTACCTAGGAAAAACAAGCAAATGTACAAAGCCTAGATGTCCACCACAATGCTTACCAGATTGCTGAGACTGAACACTTGGCCTATATACCCAAGGTGAGAGCGCTGAGGTATTGACAAGTGGACTTCCATGAGAAAAAAGAAAAAAGATAAAACAAAGAAAACACATCCTAAGGCTTAATTAGCATGCAATTCTCACATTACACACTAATTAACGTAAGACACAAGAGTTCTGGATTTCACCATAGAGGTTTAGCTTCTACAGACAGTTCTGTCACATTTGTAAGTAGCAATGTTGAAACACTGAAAAATACTCCATCTGTGAGTTCAGACTTCCACTATAGTAGGTTTATGCCTGTGCATTCATACGTGTATGACAGTTGATTGAACAGATACAAAAAAATACAGATATGAACTCAGTGGGGTCTAAAAACACTACCTCCATTGTCAGATTCTCCCCATCTTCAACAACTGCAAACATGTTGGCACAAACAACATAATTTAGTATTTTCTCATGGTCCGCTATCTTGTAAAAGCAAATAAAGAATTAAATTAAATATTCAAGCTAACTGAACCTCTGAAGAGCTAAACCAAATGTTAAACTTAACCACAGCCCATTGCAAGCCATCAGTACAGCTGCAATTGCAGTGTGCAGCACCTGTTTTAATGAAAAGCCTAAAGCCTTCTTTGTAAGATTTTTAATTATAATCACACAGTTAATTCACAGGTGATCTTTGTTACCTATACGAAGGTGAATATAAGTCAACATAGTTCTCATAACCTTGTGTAGGGCTGCTTAGTTCTGATGAGTAAGAACTCCCTGTAAGTAAGACAAGAGCATAATGACTATTCAATTACAACTACTCAATTAACAAGTTAAACACACAGAAAGTGTTTTGTGTCATCTATAGTGTAGTATATCTAAGAAAGTATAAAAATGTAAGGTGCCATTTTATGTCAGGTACTTATAGCTTTGTTTTACTGCTTGAAAATGCTCATTCATTCACTTACTGAAACATATATTAGGGCTGTTGATGTAATAAAAAATAGAATAATTCCCATTAAGTTCCAGACACAAGAGATGCTTCTGATTTTAGGAACCTCAGCTATTCCACCTAAACCCACAAACTGCACTATACAGACTGTGAAGTAAGGAGCAGCACAGTGTAGATTGGTAACATGAGTCCTTAATGCTTTGGTTGCAAACACTGCCTCATCATTTAGTTTCTAGAGGGTTTATTTGCAAAAAAATTAAGAATGCAACTCCAATTTAACTATATTCTTTGAACTACAATCCCTTCCACTTCAAGCAACAGCTCTGATAATTCCATGTGGCTTTGGTATAAGAGCTATCAAACAGTTTTGGAGTGGCTACACTTACTCAATCAACTTTGCCTGTCAGACTGCAAGCCACACTACAATTTCTAAATAATCTGGTGTGAAAACCTGTGTGGATATGTTTTCCATACAGTGTGGCCTGAGACACCTTGCAAGTTATGCTATTCTAAACCAATCCATTGTATTCTCTCAGATTAAAAAATACAGACTTGATCCTTTGCTATGCAAAAGCCACACCATTTTGTTTCTTAGAAAACCAAAGACTGTAATTTGTCTCACCTATAAATTGTCATCTTTATAAAATTCTGTACGACTCAAAATATTTGTAAAAAATAAAAAAATATACAAAACCTTAATGTCTGAGACTAAAAACATACCAAATCGATACTGTACTTTAATTGGTCTTCCATACAAACGGATCCCGTTCAGCAATGCTATTGCATAAGGCACCGATTCTTTGTGCTTAAAGCAGACAAATCCAAAAGATTTAGGTTTCCCTTCTTTGTCCTTGCAAATCGTCACTTTGGTTAATGGTCCAGCCTGAAAGAAATCGGTATTACTTTCTCAAAGAAGTTAACAAAGATTGACACTGCATTCTATTTCCAACATTCATAATGACGTATGCTTTGCCATAGAAATGGTGTTTCTGAGCAAAATTATCTACTTTGGAAATGTCTTTCCACATGCCAAACTCAAATTCTGAACTTTTTACAAACAAAAGTCAGCTCCACAACAGTTAAAACAGAAACAAGCATGAGTCTGTGTGTGACGCTGACTCTTTAAGAATCTAATTTTGAAATAATTTTTAAAATGTAAAATGAAAGCTGCTGCAAGGGGGAAGATTAAGTCCATGGCAAAAGTTATGTGTACACAAAAGCACAATTTTTAGAGAGGTTTTTTTGCACAGTTATTTAGTTCTGCCTAAACACCTCAGGTGGCCAGCATCAACACTGTGAGAAAAACACAAATAGAGTAGTGCTTCTGGAACCACCAGAAGGAGTGTTGTGTAGTGCATAAACCCCATCACAACTGCATGGCAAGGAATCAAGCTCATGATCTCATCAGAGGTAACATACTGCTTCTGACATCATCACCACCACTACCACCCACCTCAACCCCAAATAAACCCCGTCAACAAAAAAAAATCCCAAACCACACTTTTTGGCTATTTTTGCCAAAATAAATAATAAATAATTTTTCTTCATTAACAAGTTCCACCTCCACCTACACAAACCATTTTAATCCTTGCACAATATTGCTATGAACAAGTTAAAGCAATGATATTCCATAAGTAGCAGCTCAATTTCTACGAAAACTGTCATTTTCATACTACATATCAAAGGTAACAGGAAAGTATCAGCATATTAATCACCATATTAACAGTGGTTACAACTGATTTGGCAGAGTGAAAACAAAAACCCAGCAGTTGTACCCTGCCACAGCTCAGGTATGTTAAGGATACAATTTAACGTTAGGAGGATATTACATCCAGATGAGCAATGAAGCTTAAAAAAAATAATAAATTAGTAAAAAAATAAATTACTGGTTGTCTGAATGATTGTAATAACTGAAGAATTGGCTGTTCTGAACCAAAACACAGCACTCATTGGTAGAATTGGCTTCCACTGATACAGTATGTACTTTTCAGCAAGACACTGAAGTTACCACAGCTTAAAGCAAACACAAGTTAACTTGAAACAGCTTTACAGGAATTAAAATACAACAACAGCTAAACATTCAAAATAGACCCACAGCAGAAAATAAGGCATGGAAAGCAATCTCCTTTAGTCTGAAATTTCAATAGTCAAAACAACAAATATGACATTTGTTTGCTGTGATAATGTCTGACTGCTGTAGGCATTTGCCAGCTGATTATCAACTAATTGTCTCCAATGAAATACTTCTGCTGAAAAATGAAATCCCCATCCCCAGCTCTGAAGTAGACAAGGCACAGGAAGAATAAAAAACAATCTATCATTTTTTATTACTGGCACAGAGTGCCATTCAGCTCTACAGCAATGGATACTACCAGGCTGTCTTGTGCAGGTAATCTTTCAAGTGTGGACATTGTTCTTCCAAATGTCTTCAAGTTTGCTGGGGCTTGTGTTTTGTTTTTAGGATCTTTTTACTGTATCTACAGGGGGAAGGGGGGGGGGCTGTTTTTTGTGACAAGGGATGTTAGGAAGATTCTGAGCATGTTTATTTTTGTTTGGATTAGCTCCTTAAGATATTTTTCTTGTTCTGCGCTACATAGAAGCTTTTAAAAAATTACATATACCCAGTCTTCTTATTATAATTTGCTTATGAGGAAAATGTGGTTCTTTAAGACCTAGAAGGAACAAACTCATGTACTTTGCAGATCAGTCTTTTAAATGTGCAGTATTCCTGTTCACAAATAAAAATATAAATAGTTTAGAAGTAATAACAGATATTCCCTTGTAATTTGATGGGGGGAAATACACAAGTCAGGAATGCATTATCAGGAGCATGCCACAGTAGGACTATTGAAGTGCATAGTTTCCAAGAAAGGGCAATACTTTAACAAGAAGCATATGCTGTTTGCAGAAAAAGAGAAACAGAGAAACAAGTTGAAGGAAAAAGACAAGTAGGTGTTATATGACCTAAAGACTCAGATTAAAGACAGCAACTGTCTGACTGATGCAGGTTATGCAGAAAAGTCATGTAAAACTACATTCTATGAGCATCTTCTTATTTTGTACCAGAATTTGTATGGCACCACTTGTGTTCCCTGGTAAGATAAGCTTTTTAACCCAACATTTACAATTGGAAGCAGGTAACTGCTCAGTAGTGGAAACTGGTAGAATCATGCACAGAAAATAAGTAAGGGGAAAAAAGAAAACCATTTCTCAGCTAATTTTAACAAAAGTTAAATACTGGAACTTAGGAAGAGCTAAAAATCAAAAGGACTACAATATACCAAGCAAAAGGGCTTTCAATGTGCATGTGTTGGCATGTGAGATGCAGTCTAATTAACAAGATGAGTATCTGATTTATCAGTGTAATAGAACTGGTGAAAAGGAATAGCAAAATTAGCAAATAAATCAGCATGAGAACAGATGAGTCTGCCCACTTCTTTTGCACTCTTTACTTTGCAAAGTCAAGGAAGAAAGGTCTGTTCTGAGACAAGGGAAAATTAGTAGATTGTAGAAGCAATCACTGCTGTCCAGTTATAGTCTAGGACCTTTTAGTTGGACAGAGGCTAACTAGATCACGCTGGAGGAAAAAAAGTCCCAAATGCAAGACAAACAAATTCAGGAAAAATCCAGAATCAACAATTATTGCCAATCCATTTAGAAATGTTGTACTTACAATAGGGATCCAATGCTCCCTTCTCTTTTCTTCAAGAAATTACATTCAGGTAAATAAGCCTGGCTGAGGCAGACATGTTGTGCATGCAAGGTTAAAACTGAGGACAAGTCATTGTCCTTCACATTTTCCACCTTTGCTGATTTCTTTCCCCCTTGGCACATTTTCTTCTCAGAGGAAGTTAATTGCACTCAAGCTTGAAACAGGTCACAGAATCACATAATGTTAAGGTCCCTTCCAAGGGACCTCGAAAGATCATCTAGTCCAACCTCCCTTGCCAGAGCAGGTCCAGCTACTTCGTATCTTCCCACCAACTCCCTGAAAATCCTAGTGATGGGATTGTTAATATCTTTCAAGCATTAAAACATTTTAATATGAAGGTCATTCACAGGTGGAAGTCCAGTGCCCCACCTGCAGACCATTCCTACAGCCCCTCACACTCTGATGAACTTGCTCAACACATTTTCAGATTCAAAGCTCACATTTTCTTGACCAAATAGTTAATTATAAATTTCTTGCTCAGAATATATATATATAACTTCAAAGCGCAAAGATTTTTTTCTTTGGGGATATTAAATATAAATTATTTAAATCCTTAACTAACATCGGGGGCCACTTGCGGGACAGCCGGGAGGGGACAACACCGAGAAGGAGGATGACACGGGTGGGACAGGTCCTGGCCCCAGCTGCCTGCCCAGCCGGCGGCTTCGCCCATCCGGGCCGCTGCCGGCGATTAGCTCCCGTGGCGGAGGATGCCGCAAGCCGGGCCACCCCCGAGCCCTGCCCGGTGCCAGGGTCAGCCGTGCCCCGCCCTTGCGCCCCTGCGCCCGCTTCCACCTGCAGGAAGAGCTCGTAGAGGATCTCCTCCCGCACGCGGTTCTCCAGGTTCCCCACGAACAGCGTCCGGTCCGCTTCCATCCATCGCCCCGGCGACAACATAGCGTGCGACACTGCAAGCTGCCGCCGCGGCCGGGGCTGCTAAGGCCGGGGCCGCTGCCGTAAAGCGTCGTCTCAGCGAGGGCGGTGGCCGAGGAGCGGGGTAGGACTGGCATGGAGAACGGTACCGGGTGACCTAAAGTCGGTACGATATAGCGTTGTGGGAGGTACTAATAAGATAGGCGTGTGACATATTGGACTGCTGCACATTTCTCAAGAAACAGAATCACAGAGTCGGGGACCGGCGGGGGAACCTCTGGAGGTCATCTAGTCCAACCACCTTGCTAGAGCAGGATCACCTAGAGCAGAACACACACGAACGAGTCCAGGCGGGTTTTGAGTGTCTCCAGGAGACTCCACAACCTCTCTGGACGGCCTTTTCCAGTGCACGGTTTTTGTAATACTTAGGTAGGATTTCCTCTGTTTCTGTTAGTGTCACTGCCTAGTGTTCTGTCTCTGGGCACCACCTAGAAGAGCCTGGTCCCATCCCCTTACACTCACCCTTTAGATATTTAAAAGCATTGTCCAGATAACCTCTCAGTCTCCTCCTCTCCAGGCTACACAGATCCAGCTCTCTCAGACTTACCCCATAAGAGACATATTACAGCCCTGATCATCTTCGGGGCTCTGCAGTTGTTCCATGTTGCTTTTGATCTGGGGAGACCAGAACTGGATACAGTATTACACTTGCGGCCTCACCAGGCCAGAGTAGATGGGAAAGGTAACATCTCTACACCTATTTGCCATACTCCTCTTAGTTCATCCCAGGAGACCTGGCCTTCTTGGCCACAAGGACCTATTGCTGGCATATGGTCACATAAAATTATACATGTTCCTTTTCCAGGTTAAATATAAAGGTGGCCTGTCCTTCTAGGTAAAGTCTGATAGTGTCTTTTATCAGGATAGATCATGACTTAGCCACTTGTCCCTACATACTGTCAATATCTAATGGTGTCTCATTTGCTACTTTTTATCCCAGCACTCCTGGAACCGTAGCTCCCACTTACACGGAGAGTCAGTTTATTTGAAACTCACTGTTTGACACAAGTGCAGTGGTTCCTCACTGCCTGCTTCCTTTGAAATTAGCATGAATGTTCTAGGGTCCCAACTGGATGGAATTTTATCCCTATTTCATCATGCTGCAATCCATAGAGTTCAAAATTCTTTCTGAATACCTTGTTGTTGAGTGACCGCTTTTACTTTCTTCCAAAGACTGCTCAATTCCATGTAACCTTTGAGCCTGTACACTGCTTCACAGCCATATTTCAATCACATTGAAGGGACTGCAGTTAATTGTTCATGAAGAACAGTCATTGATCATGTGTGGAACTTTTGTAGGTGTTTCACTCTGTGTGTCTTGAGGAGAATTAGATAACAAAAGATGTCAAAAAATTCAGTATTTTCCTGCATTTTTTACTAAGGTCTGCTCAGCAGCATGAAGTGATCTGCAAGAGCAATACTTTTTGTATTTTTTTGAGCATTGTTGGCACCTATATCCGTCCTCTTACAACTTAAACAACAAGATAAGTAAAATTTCACACACTGGAACACCCTGTTTTACTCTAATCTGGATGCCAGTGAGGTCTGACCATTAATCTTTCAGGTCATTAAAAATGTATTTAAAGCTGAAGTTATAGCTGTTTTGCAACCCACTGTTGCATGGCTGCAGCAAACGCATTTGAAGCATCTACACGTTTAATATTCAGTAGATGTTTTTCAAGTGTTATTTCACAAAGGACTACATTTTCAGGAGTCATGAATGTGAAAAATGTTTTCCCCAAGTGTACGTAGATGGTGTACTTTACCCCAATGCCCATTATTTTCTAAGGGAGCCTTAGTTACTGACTGTTAAGTCTGTTTAGAGAGGGATTGTCAATTTACAGGAATTACAAGCCTCAGTGTAGAATACATTATGAATCTTAAATTCCTTCCAGCCAGTCAAGGTTTTTCCCTTTGTAAGTTTTAGACAGCTCTTTTTCATAGGTAGACACTGCTTTGCAAAATTCAGCAGTGACTTCATCTTGTGCTCTCAAGCTAGTGGTTAGAGAAGAATTTTTCTAGAGGAGTGGCTTGATTTATAAGAGAAATGAGAATTCTTTTGAAAATTATTATGAGAATGGGATTTACCAAGATTACGAAATCATTGTGAGTAGAGAGATCAAAAGGGGAAATACATGTAACCATAGATGAGGATATGAATTCTTGAGTAAGAATTTGATCTTAATCTTGAAAATCATACCGTAAGTTTTTCATCTGGGCTTATTTAGGGGGTAAAATGAATTGTAAAAGTGCCATTATGTTCCCTGAAAATTGTAGAAATTCTATACTGTAACAAAAGTTTTTAGACATGTTTTTCAGTTTTGATTCTTGACCATTCTTGATGGTTTTTAAATAGCTGTCAGACTGAGGTCTACCTGAAAAGCAGCAGGGTTCCTTTAGGAGATTCTGCTCCAATAGTCCAGAGCACTGTGGGGGGCAATCAAAGTCCCAAAGAGGCAGTGTCTCTACTGGTTTACATAGAGCACTTTTGGAGCAGGTAACTGAATTTAGATGTGAGAAGAGTCTCCTTTTGAGAAAAGCAGTGAGCATAGCAATACACAGCAAAGCAGGAGCTGAACTTTGAGGGTCTTGCATCTATTTGTGACAATGTACCTGAAACTCAGAATCACCTTGAAGGATTTACCTGATGGTGGGATGATGTCAGTGGAAACTGCAGTGTAAACAGTAACAATAGTTAAGATTTATGACTACCTAAGTGACAGAACTGTCATTGCTGGTGAACAAAGTCCCCTTGTCTCATGACAGAGAGGTGAGTCCAACAGGCACTAGTTCAACATCGTGATTAATACCACAAAATATTCTGGGCATTGATTTAGTAAGGGGATCCTTTCCTGACACTGGCTTCTGAGGGCTTTAAAACTGTTGTGGGTCATAATATCAATAGGAGTGGCATGGTACTATACTTCTGTGTGAGCTAAACTTACTGTTTTTCAAGTCAAGAAGGAATTTAAAATTTAATTTATTTTCCCCATATATGAGTAAAGGAACAAATGTTAGCAGTTTATTCACAACTAGTGTAAAGGTACATATGGGAAGTTTTTCTCCTAAGATCAGTTGACTGTCTTTTGGATAAGCACAGCAGATATTTTACTGGGGTAGATCTCTATATGCAGATAAACAGAGAATCCAGATGTCTCACTTGAATAATGCAGTGTTTATCTCCTTCATTGAGTCTCTCTGATAGCCAAGAAACTAAAGTTTGTCATCTTGTATTTGCCTAGTGAATTGGTTTGTAAATAAATGAGTTTCATAAAAATAAAGTTTCTTCATCTGTTTTGTAGTTGAGAACACAGAGAGAATTAAGTTACTTACCCAAAATGCCCAGTAAGTCAAGAGTCTGGGTGAGATGTGTGGGAGGCTAAGCTCTCTCTCATTTAAGCATTTTTGTAGACTTTGTCTAGATTTAGATTACAGAATAATGCCTTGGAGAAAGCTTAGTACATATTTTAGTGCAAAAATGCTCAATGAAAATAGAGTCTTCAGAATTATTTTCAAGTTCTTACTGAAAAATCCATCCATAACCAGAATGGCTTTTTATTTTAAGAGGCTTTTGCTCTCTGATTGCAGTAGAGTGACACATTTAAAAACCAGACATACGGTAGGTCTCTGCTGTGTTTCTAGTTGCTTATCTTCCTAAATTCCACTTGTGTAACATGAGTTGCCAGTAATATATTACATTAATTGCTTATGTGTAAGTCTGCTGATAGGTTAAAAAACCATCCCAACGTTTAAAGAGCAGAAGCCACCCTACCTACTGAAGTCATTCAATAGGAGGAGTCATGAATTGCAGAAGCTTGAATACGGCTTTGCTTTCTCCTTCCTACTCTACATGTCACTTCATTAGTGGCATTCGGTTAAGTTAGAAATCTAGTATCCTGCAAGGAAGCACTAGATTTGCCACTTGTCTGTGGGTATCATTTCTCCATTTCCACATGCTGAAATTGTGTTTCTTCATCTGTTTGATACACTGGGTGAAATCAGGTAAGACCCATTAGCATATTCTTTGTGATACAGTTTCTTGGCTTTATTCAAACACAAAGAAAAAATTCAGAATTTCTTAACTTAAATTGGCCAAAAGATTAAAGTTTGTGAATTATCTGTAGTGGAGCAGATGGTTAATAAAGAAAATTTGATCACTTTGAAACTAAGATGTATGTTTTAATTTTAAAGTAAATAGAATGAAGCCTGATACTTTATCTCTGACTGTACTTTGCACAGAGACATGCTCAGGTATGTGCACTTTGTACAAAGTAAGAGGTAATTGCGTAATAGTTTAACATAAAGTAATTTTATTAGTTTTTGCTGATTCAGTAGGTTTACAAATTTTCAAGGTATGCACTATGATTTAAATAGCAAAATTTAGTTACAAATAGATAGTGCACACTGAAGATTTTCTCATTTTCAACCACAGAATGTACAACACTTACAAACGTACACAAGAAAGTTAACTGATTAAAACTGCATACGGAACTGGTCAACACCTGTTTGTAGGTTCTGACTGTACAGCAAAATTCTTTGCTCCACAAGCAGGCACAAAGGGCAGCTGAGTATTCCTTCCAGTAATGAATTGGAAATAGGAGTTTGAAAAACTTCCCCTTGATTACTCCCCACTAAACAATTCGAAGTATCCAATCTGTAAATCTGTTTATAGTACTTATCCAATTCCACAGTAAAGACTTTTCTCTATTTACTTTTCAAAGAATAACTGTTGTAATTTCACAAACATAAACAAGTTGTTTCTCTTTGACATTTTCCAGGCAGTAAATAGGTTTTGACAGTTAAAATAATTCCCTTGGAGTAGATTTCTTGCTTCCATGAATCAGACCATACCTTTGTTTTGTCACTGTCATTCCACTGGCTTTAGAAGAATTCATTCTTACTTCTACCAGTCAAATCTTAAGAAATCAAAATATTTAAAGAGATATGAAGGAACATTTCAACAATATATTAGCATGAGTTTTTTATATGTTAGATATATAAGAATTGATTATAAGGATCAGTGAATAAACTTGGATTTAAGAACGTTAGGCAAAAATGAAACGCTTCCTTGTTGCAGCTTTGATGCTTGAATAGCAAAGCAATACAGTCAAGTGGCTGATTGTTATCATTTAGATTTGCATATGATATTTATATAATAGATTTTACTATCTTATTTTTATTGAAAAATATATGAAAACTAGAGATTAAATGTGACACATTCTATTAAAACTCAGTATAATGTCATATAATGTCACATGCATTACATTTTACCGGATTCTTGATTATTTTCATTAAATTCAAGGCAATGACAGCAATTTCAGAACTTCTTTAATGTCTCACCAAGGAAACAATGTTTTTCTGTATCGATAGTTAATAACCTTTCCAGTAATCTCAGTAAAAGTGACTTAAGTCATTCAGTGTCTAAATGAGGAGAATGGTGATACTTATTTTGAAGTACAGTTAATTCTAATTTTTCTAAAATGTAATAATTATAGCTGTTGACTTGAGGTGGTAATAGGCAAGAAATTGTTGTTTGGACATTTTGATAGAGGAAATTTCAGACCATTTCTACACTGTAACTTCAGTCCTACTCTGCTTTGGAAATATCTGTTATTATTTGTGATGTCCAATTCATAGGCGGCTGGTCTAGTCATATCAGATACATGATTGGGCCTAGAGGTGATTGATAGAGTTCTTAAGTGGGTTAATGTTTTCACCATATTAAGTGCTGAGCTTCACATTGCTTACTTTGCTTAGATCTGCATTATAGTATAAAATATTCATTCAGATACTTTGTATACAGCCTTCACTTGCCCTTCACAACTTTAAAAACCAGTGTGTTTGAGATGTGCAGATGTGGTGGATTCAGTTCTGCTGCTAGCCTAAAGCTGGGAAAAGAAGAGCGTCTCTTCTGTAACTCAAAAATTCTGAGAAACGTAGATTAGTTTTAAAATTATTTTTAAGGAACTGAGTAGGTAACTGTCCTTCTTCCTACATTTGCTTGCCAGAAGTTTGACTGACTCTTGTTACAAAGTTATTAATGGCAGTAAAGTTAAAAAGATGCAATCAAATATCAGAGAAATGCCTTGAATAAAGTAGCATAGCCCACTAGAAGTCAAGACATTGGCTCACATTTCTTTGTCCTTAAGTCGGCTAACACCACAGTGAACATGAAGAGGCCATACAGGAGAACTGTGACAGGCATCAGTTTTAGGCTCAGTTTTGTGTCTGCTGTGACCTCAGCAGACAGACAAAGGAGTTAACTTTTGACATTGATTAGCACATGGGGAAATTTAAGTCTGTTTAGACCCTTTAGAAAATCTCAGTGCTGTTGTTGATCCAGATCAATCTACAGCTTAATCTTGTATACCATCACTGTCCAAGTACAGAAATTCTAAACACCACAGGGAATTTTGTGACATTATGTACATTAAGCTCAGAAATCTTTATTTTTTTTTTTTTGAACTCAGAACAAGATCCTTAGTTTCTTGTTTCTTGGTACTTAAAGTGATCCAAAACTAAGGAAGGGTTCTAGGCCATCCCACACTGTCAGGATTGTTTTGTATTGCTAGATCAAGCAATGAAGCCTAAGGATTGGCAACTTTGACATGCTGGCCAAAAGAAGAAGAAAAATACCACTGGAGTCTTTGTGTTTATACAATATGCATCAATTGTGGAAAAAAATGTGAGAATCTATATTTGATGCTGATCTTATTTACACTGATTACTAATTTATATTCTTTTTATAGACAAAATTTGCAGTTCAGGAACAATTTGAAAAACTATTGTATTGGAAGAGTACAGAGGAGCATAGTGATACCTGAGGAGCCATTAGTTAAACTCTGTTTCATTGTTCAGTACATGAATGAAAATTACACTCTTAACTTGAAAAATGTGAAAAGAGAAGTGAAGATGTGGTATTTCAGGTGATTAACTCATCAAATGACTATCTAAATTTTCATCTTTTTCAGATGAGGATCAAAAATGTCCTGAATTTACAGATCTTAATATAGGTAATGCTTTGTCAGGAACAGAACTCCAAGTCCAGCTTCTGCTGTACACACGGGAAAATCCAAGTTGCTCTGAGAGACTCTTTGAACATAACGTTACTGCATCTAAGTACCTTAATACCTCCAAGAAAATTGTCTTTGTTATTCATGGCTTCAGACCAACGGGATCTCCACCAGCATGGCTTGGTGACATGAAGAAGTTTTTACTGGATTCAGAGGATATCAATCTCATTATAGTTGACTGGAATCGTGGTGCTACAACTGTGAATTATTTAACTGCTGTTGAAAACTGCAGAAAGGTTGCAGAAATACTGAAGAACTATATTGACCAGATGCTGGTAAGGCAAAGAGTTGTATCTCTTTTGAATAATTTTTAATAGCATAATTTGTGTGGGAATTAATATTTAACATATATCTAAAGGGAAACCCAGTGAAACGTATCCAATGACATTCTTTACTAAAGTATTTACCAACTTTGCATGTAGTTGTTATTGCATATGTTTGACTCCACATGAGTCCCAGTTGTTGATACCAGTGATCTGAACTTAAGTTACTGCTTAATGAAATGAAGAAAAAACATTTATGCCACTGTTAGATTCATCACTTGGTTTTTCTTCTTTTATTACCTTTTCTTTTCCCAAGCATTCTCAACAATTTTGAATGCTGTGAAGTTACAGAATATTCATGTGGAATTTAAGTAAACAACCCACCATTCTGAGAAAGGCTGAGGTCAAAGAAGAGAAAGCCTATCTAAACCTGCCCTGTGGGACTAGATATAGTAGTAACTAGTTTTAATTATATCAGTAAATTCATTATTATGGAATAGAAAAATAAAATAGGACTGTTAGAACAATCCAGAGTCGGTGAAAAAGGTATATTGTGCAAATGTCTTGATACAGAATGTTTTTAATTGCTGATTGCACATCTGCCTGACAAAGCAATGACTGCTGGATACATTTCAGCCAATCTTGTTGAATCCAAATGTATGACTCATCAGAATGGTGGTGGTGGGATGTCCATGACAGTTTCATATTTGCAAACTGTCATGAGGCCTAAGTGAACTCATTCTGCGACACATTCATATATTAGTTCCCACGTTGCATCGCATTGCTTTGGAGAGAGAGTGGCAGTTCTGCTGGTACTGTTTCAAAGTGCTTTGGTAGTACTTTTTTAAATAATTGTTTGATTTGTAGAATGAGCATCTCAAGGCATTCCTACAGCACCTCTATTCAGTGGTTTTGTGGCACAGGGCCTTGTTAATGACATTATGTTTTTAATGCATTTTATCAGAAGGGTAAGGCCGGGGCAGTTTTTCTTTTGCCTAGTTCTTAGGAAAAACCTAGTTCATTTTTTTGTAGCTGGTAAACATCTTCCTCTTCTCTGTCATGCTCCCATTCTAACTAGTGTGACAATTTGGAAGAAATGTGTTTCAACTTCCTTTTAACATCTTTCTAGCGAAAGGATATCATGATTACTAAACTGTTTATCTAGTATAGTTTGTCAAACTGAAACTTTGCAATTTCCCTTTGTTTTTAAAGTTAGAAAGTTAGCAATAAGGTTATAGTCCTGACAGCAAGTGAAAACTAAGGCTAATTATGCCTGTTCAGTTAACTATGTGTGTGATTGTGGCTTTGTTTTGGTTTTTCCCCTGATAGGCAGATGGAGCTTCTCTTGACACCATGTATATGATTGGTGTTAGTCTTGGGGCTCATATAGCTGGTTTTATTGGCCAGAAGTATAATGGCACACTCGGCAGAATTACAGGTAAGGCTCTTAATCCCACTACACGTGATCTGACGTACCTTGAATTGTCATAGCTATAAATCACACAAAAGCAAAAATGTATTCCTTCTAGAAGTTCAGAAAATTATGAAAGTCTGCCTTCAGGACATGCAACCGCAAATTGCTGAAACCAATTTACCTCTGATCTCTCAAATGGAAATGGAAAGTGCATCCAAATTCCACTTAAGTTAAATGATATGCTACCTGGATTTCTGTTTAGTCAAGGAGCAAGTAAGTTCACTTTGAAGGGAAGTTCAAAAGCTCTTGGTCAAACCACAGAAATCAGAGAGGGATTCAGTTTTGGTTTGAGGTACACAGTGTAGGCTTTAGTGTTTATCTACCACAGGGACTTAAATCATGTGTACAACCTGTATACCGATACTGCAAATCTTCACTTAGTTGTGTATAACAGTTTGTTCCTTTATGCTATTTCAAAACCAATTGATAAAACTATTGAGACACGTTTTCATCACTTTGTGTTCTTGTGTTGAGAGTATTTCTATTGTGCATTTCATTTTTATGAAATATATAATGAGTATGAAATCTTCTGGGGACAAGGATAAAATTAATTCTCCTGATTTGATCCCAAATGTTGTTGACTTATAATTCGTCTGGAGAACTTGGAGATGAGCACAACTAATAAGGGAGACACAGGAACTCAAAGCTATGTATTGACCAGTCTTGTGGTAGCCAGTTACAGAATGGACACTTGAGAGGAGTTGTGCTGGGTTTTGTTTTTATTAATATCTCAGGAAAATGAAGAGTCATTGTTGAATAATGCTCAAATGTTGGTCTTGTATACCTACAGAACCAGACCCCAGGATTTGTAATTCTAATATCATTTGCACTTAGGTCTTGATCCAGCAGGCCCTTCATTCACTCATCAACCATCAGACAGAAGATTGGATCGTACTGATGCACAATTTGTTGATGTAATACATTCAGATATTGATGGTAATGACATAGCCTTAAATTTTCTATTTGAACTTGTGGAAAGGCAGGAAAGCAAAGTAGGAAGTTATTTCAGTATCATCCAAACAGTGCTGCAGAAGTCTGTTTTGTGTTATGAGTTAGAAGCCTGTGCTATTGATTTCTATCCATGTCAATGCTTCTGAAATAGTATTTTATTTTAGTATGTCTATTCACGAAAAAATTGAAACTCAACTTTGCTTATGATTTAAGCAATAATGGGCTGTTTTGTTCAGTTCTAATGTGGGTAGTATTGTTATGTGACTGAAGTGAGTGAGAACAGAAATAACTTTTATGTCCAGCAGCTAAGTGCAGATATATGTAGATAACCATATAGTCATGAATACATTTAATGTCATGCAAAAGTAATGATCACATTACTATGTAAGTTTATATGTAAAGATATGGAATACCTTTTCTTCTAATGTTCCGGTTATGTAAGTAAAGATAAAAAGCAAGGTCAGGCATATCGAGCTAAATCTCAATCATGGTCTTTCAGTGGGCATATACTGATTTTTCTGCTTCAATATACTGCTTATGCAGTCTGATTATACTGCATGAGTTCAATGTTGTGTACAAAGACCAGAAAATCTCTAGTGAAAGCAACATTGGGAAAAAGTTTTGGCTTCTGGAGGGAACATAAATTTGTGGCTTCAGTACAGGACTAAATTGTTGCTTCTGTTTCTCTCCTTTGTGGCAGAAAGCCTTACACAAATTTGTGTACTCATGGATCGGGCATTTTCTGTTTGTATAATTTTCTTAAAAAATACCCAGATGGATTTTAGCTCATAACATGACTGCCAGAAAGAGAACAAAGAAACAAGATAATTGCCTAAAAAATTAAGACCTCCAAGTTATTTTGTAGTAGATGTAAAGGCTGATTAATTGTGTTTATGGTTTTATGTCTCATGATGTTTTTACTTTAGTATTAGGTTTCAAGAAACCATTAGGAACCATTGATTTCTATCCAAATGGAGGAATGGATCAGCCTGGTTGTCCACAATCATTATTCAGTGGTAAAGAAAAATGTGTTTAACTAATGAGAAAAGAGTTTAAGAACAGACCAGAAAAGGTTAAACTTGATTCAATAGACACTGCACATATTTGGTAATATGGGAACTAAAGGAATTTATTTTCCTCCTCTAGGCGTATGTATGCCACCATACCATTATGCTTTATAACAAAAATACTGTAAATTTGATAGGACTTAGTAAAGTTTATCTTTAATATAAAACCCTGTAGAATTTTCTCAGTAACTGTAATATTCAAAACAGTCTTCAATTTCTTTTCCTTACATGTCTACATGCATTTTTTAAGGTTGGTGGTCAGTTATCCAGAGAATAAAAGCATGGCTAAATAAGAGTGACTCCTGTAAATGGGATTATTTTGCAACAACTGATCTTCACTAATTAAAATTATTAAATATAATTTTATGTTTTGGCTTCCTTTCCTGCAGGACTTCAGTATTTCAAGTGTGATCATCAAAGATCTGTCTTCCTTTTCTTATCGTCTTTGAAAAGAAGGTGTAACATAATGACATATCCTTGTGACTCTTATTTGGATTACAAGAGAGGAAAATGTATTGATTGCAAAGCTTTCCAACCAATGTCGTGTCCAGTACTGGGTAAGCATTATGATACGTGCTCTCAGCTGGGTGAGACTTCCCAGGAAATCCAGACTCGCTCTTTCTGGCGTACTGCAGTAATCTGCAGTATCATGTTAAGGGATCTGTAGAGATTGATCACTTACAGAGCTGCCTACTTTTTAAGGTAGAGTAGAATTTATGGCTTTGTCTGGTTTATATTTACCTCTGCTAAGACACAGGTGCCAAATGTTCCTAATCCTATGCTTTCCAGTTTGAAATGGATTCCCAGTGTCTTTCCTTTCTAAAGATAAACCTGCTTCTGCTTAGTTCACATTTTAGGTTTTCACAGTGTGTCTCTTTCATGGAGTGTCTAGACCACATATGTTTTTTATTTAAGAGTAATAACATTTATAGCAACTTCAAGAATTCTGTCTCTTCTGTTTGGAGGGGTTTTTAGTAGTTTGGGATGTTATTGCTTTTATAGGGGATCTGGGGACTGTTTGAAAACAGACACAATACTGTGAGGATTTCCTAGTTGGCAGGATTTTCCCAAAAATTATATTAAAAAATACTGGATTAGACATTAACTTTCAATTTATACTTTTGTCCTTTTTTTATACTTATTTTAGGATGCATAACTTCTAATAGTTGGATCAGGTTTGAAGAAAAAGCATAGGTAGACAGACCTGTGCTATTTTGTGATAAACCCCAACCATAACAGGACAGTAAGGCAGAAAGGCTGCAGAAATTCCCCAGCAACTTTACTAGGCATGTCTGATGCACTTACACTGAATGTCAAAGCTAGAGGTGGAGAAATATATGTCCAGTCCACTGCCCCCTATGAGGAAATGGCAGGCAACCAAATCTGGGAATTGAGAGGAGAAGCAGCTGCTTCTTCTGCAAGCTTGCTGCCTTGACTGGCAGCTCTGCAGCCTGGAACTAGCCCCTATTTTCCAGCCTAGGTAAAGAAATCACAAGGGAGAGAACAGGATCAGCTGCTTTAGAAACAAAGGCTGTTGTCAAGCCCCAAAGTCAGTAAGCATAGAAATGTATGAAACTTTCTACATTACATCCATAAGCTTAGGAGGTTGGCAGAGTATATAACATTTCATTAAATATCCACAATTATAGACAAAATGGTTTAAAAATATTTATTTTGATGAATCAAAAAAGAAAGGAAAGTATGTTACCTAATGCAAACTGTTTACTGCAGATATGAGGGCTACTTTCCGGGATTTGTTTCTATTACCTCTTCAGGGCTTTAAAAGAACTTTTGGGTTTTTTTAGTTAGTACTCTAGAGTAAATCTACTCCAACTATTATGTTATGACAATTTCATTGATACTCATATATTATAAAAATCAAGTACTTGCATTCTATATTCTACCTTGATCAGGGGATCCTACATTTTCCAGGTCAGTTTACTTTCTCAAGAGAATATTTAAGAAAATTAAAGCTAAATTTGTCATGGTGTGTATGTTTCCTATGTGTAGTTACATGTGTATCATTACTTTGCCAAATATATGAAATTAAGTATTTAAACTTTGTATTTCAGGCTATTATAGTGATAGATGGAAAGAAGTATTGATCTCAAAGGGTTCACCAGTGAAAGCTTATTTTGATACCTCAGACAAAGACCCATTCTGTGGTGAGTAACTGAATAACAACCTTGTTCTGAAATGCTACTTGTTAGCTGATCAGGAATGAAAGCATGTTGAGAGTAGCAAGTTATTGTTAGATTCTGTGTAAAATGGTACAATACACTGTGAGCTGTTAGTTCACAAACCAGAGGCAGAAGGATTGTGGCAGAATAGTATACAATGCTTGAACTAAGAATTGTGACTTTAACAGGTATGGATGGACTGCCAAGAGGAAGAAAGAAGCCCAAAAATAGGAATCACATGATAGGGAAAAGGCTGCACTGAAAGAACCTGCTTAGATGGGATCCTTACTGTCTTTTTCATAGTAAATACAGGAACCAAGACTGGTATGGATAGGGGACAAAAAAAAAAAGACACCTCTATGTTTCAGCCCAAGAACAGGTAACCCCACAATCATCTAAAGGTACTTCAGCTTCTAAAAGTCCATGTCTCCCTACCTGTAGAGTAAAAGAGTGGAATAAGAACTTAGCTGACTGTTTCCTTGTTGCACTCTGGGAATTAATTGTCTTAACATGGGGTTAGTGTGACAGTTTAGACATGTACCTATCCATCTAGAGATCCCTTCCAGTTTCTATTAACAGACTTGCATACAAAGTGAGGTTTGGCCTTTTAGGAGAAAGTGCTAAAAAGCAGCCTGTCAGAAAATAAGAAGTTTGTATTGGCTTCTTTACTTGAGGAGTAGTAGAGTTGTGTTCCCTCTGGGTAGCCATAACGCAGTTACAGTATCGCTGGTGGTTACATAAGTGTGGTAGAAGGCCAAGTCAAGGTTTCTGAAGGCACAGCGCCAGTGCACAGAGGATGCCAGGCCCAAGTAACCAACCTTTTTTTCCTGGAGCTGTGGGCTCTCCAGTGGAGGGAGAGAAAGGTCTGGAGCATGAGAAAGGGATCAAATCCTTCTTTCTCAGCCTTCCACATGCAGTTCTTCTAGTATCCGCAAAGAGGTTTGGGAGGTTGACTTCTTTGAGGGAAGAGTGCTTGGAGGACTTGTGCTGCTGCACCGAGTCCAGGGAAGCAAAGCACAGGAATAATTAATCAGACTTTTAGCACCTAATTAATCTGCTCTTCCAGATAACTGTCAATTTTACTCCTACATAAACCTTGTGACAGTGCTGTTCATCTCTCTTCCCTGCAATGTTTTCTGGATATGTCATATTTGTAGGTAATGTCATAGTGTTGCACTCACAGTTTAAGTATTCCATCTTTGCAGAGCATGACAAGACCTGAAGGTTCTAGTTAGCACTTTGTTTCACTTTTTTTGTTTAGGTAGGTCAAACTCTTAATGCTGATTCACATGGTAACTTTCTGATGCAAATCTTTTCCATGTTAGAATTGGAGGAAATTATATACTAATCACAAAGAACTTGAGAAGCCATTTTGACAGAAGCTATTTATCATCAATAACCTTCTTATTCTGCTTTGAGCTAGTAATTTGGAAGTAGAGTCATTATTACAATCATCAACCGGTGGACACTTCTAACAGGTGATAATAACAACAGTATGTTGTTGAGGTCATTCTTTTAATCTTATTTCCTATTTCATGTTGTAGTATATAACTACCTATTGGATATTACCACCTGGAATAAAAGCATTAGAAGAGGTTTCCTTAATGTTAAAATAACAGATGATGCTGGAAATACTGTAGAATCAGTAATGAATAGGTATGTTGTGCTTTAAATCTTTTTTAATCACTTTATAGAACTATTTTTCGTATATATTTATATTTTCCTAAACTTTTTAATTTGTTAACTTGTAAGTTAAAAAAGTATTGTGAAGTTGTGTTTTGGACACAGATCCCTTTCATAGATAAGGCTCAGTGTTGGAGGTCGTGCTGAAATGATCACTGAAATGTTCTGTCTGTTTATGAACTAACCCAGTTCCTTTCATGGTACTGGTTTGAATCCAGTTCTAGGTGTCTTTGTTCTGATTGCTCAAAGTTCATACTACTTCAAGATTTCTGATCTTTTTAATAATTCTTAATAATCTAGTAAATATCACTCAGTTGTCATAAACTCTAACTAGAAATGTTTTTCTTTAGCGAATCTTCAACATTTCAACAATACAAAAGGGTCAAAATACTGACTGGATTTTACCAAGACCTTGACAAAATTTCAAAAGTTTCCTTGACCTTTTCTACAAAGACTTTAATAGGTCCAAAACACAAGCTTAGAGTTCTTAAGATGGTGCTGAAATCTCTTAATAATCCAGAAAGGTAAGTGTTTGTCATATAACAAAGTTACGTATCAACTGAACTGCTCAGAATGTTTCCTCACAAATGTATGTTTTCCTGTATGGATTTTTTAATTATATATTCCTGACTGCATGAATATACTTCTCAGTAGTGTTGCTGAAAGTAAAGACCTTTCAAGACCAAAATATAATATGCACTGGTGTTCACAATTAAGTGTTATTACTAAGATTTTTTTGATATTTCTGGTTTTGAGGAAGTTGATGAGATCTTCTACAGGCAACTGACAACAGCCTCACAGCTACAGGCCCTGGTTCTTGTGGGGGGATTTTAACTACCCTGATATTTGCTGGAGGACCTACTCAGCCAGCCATCCCCAGTCCAGGAGTTCATCCAGTGCATTGGTGACAATTGCCTGATGCAAATGGTGGAGGAGTCCACTAGGAGAGGTGCGCTGCTGGATCTTGAACTCACCAACAAGGAGGGTCTGGTTGAAGCAGTGAAGGTTGAGGGCAGCCTTGGTTGCAGTGACCATGAGATGGTGGAGTTCAGGGTCTTGTGTGGTAGGAACAGAATAGCTAGCAGAATTACAACCCTGGACTTCAGGAGGGCCAACTTTGGCCATTTGAAGCAATTGCTAGGGGAAATCCCACGGAACAGGGTGCTGGCAGGTAAAGGGGCCCAAGAGAGTTGGTCATCATTCAAAGATCACTTTGAAGCACAGCAGAAGAGCATCCTGACAGGAAAGAAGTCAAGAAAGGGAGCTGGAAGACCTGTATGGTTAAATGGGGAGCTACTGCGCAAACTGAAGAGGAAGAAGTCTATAGGTCATGGAAGAAGGGGGTGGCTACTTGGGGTGACTATAAGGCTTTGGTGAGAGAATGTAGGGGTGCAACTAGGAAAACCAAGGCTTCCTTGGAATTAAACCTTGCAAGAGAGGTCAAG
>VZRI01010610.1:0-28834 GCA_013397515.1 Upupa epops | reverse complement strand
GAGGAAACAACAAGGGTAAGTGTAGAGTCATGCATCTGGGTAAGAACAAGCCCAGATACCAGTATAGGTTGGAGACTGTCCTGTTGGAAAGCAGTGTAGGAGAAAGGGACTTGGGGGTTCTAGTGGACAGCAAGATGACTATGAGCCAGCTGTTCAAGAACTGCCTGGATCTGCTCCTGTGCGACTTGATCTAGGTGATCCTGGTGTGGCAGGGGGATTGTACTAGATTATTTTTCAAAGTACCTTCTGATCCCTAATAATTCTATGATTCTATAATTCTATGAATTCTTCAGCAGTATTGCTACATGTTAATTTTTTTAGATTTCTGGAGTTAATTATATAGTAACTAGCAATTAAATTTTAACGCTTAAAATGTTTATGAAAATAACATATTACAAGAAATAGGTAAGAAATATCCAGGCATAGTAAAAGTAATTTATTTTGAAGTTGTTACATTTATTTGCTTCCTAGGTCAGAATTTAAAATAAAACCTAATAATGGCTATCAAATAAGTAATGAGTGAGAGTAATATTACAAATCTTATAGCATCATATTTTTACACTTGAGAAATAGCATTTAAGGTTTTCTGATGACAGTCCAGTAGGAAATGGATGTGCTACTTTGTAAAAATTATGAAACGTTTTAAAATTAATCTACTATTTCATATTTACTGGGAGAGAGTTGGAGATGGGTGAGGGAGACTTACGAAGAAACAGAACACTCTATAATCAAAATAGTACCCCAGAATGTGCATATATTAGATTTTATTACTTTGTTGAAGACCATGAGTCTCAAGTTCTCAGGTGAACGGTCATGATTTTATTTAGAACATTTGGTGATGAAAGACAGTCAATGCTTTAAATCATAATGCCATTTTTTTTCCTCAACCTGATGGTGGTAATTCAGAAGATAAATGTTGTACCATACTGTCAGAATTGAGGATTTTTTAGAAAATAATCCAGTAAACAAGGAAGATTTTTGGTGCATAGCACTTACTGATTTTGCTTTTCATTCCTATTACTTTCAACTCTTCTTAATGTAAGTTGCACTTGATTTGCTTTAATATAGGATTCACCAAAGCCCTTCATACCAAGCCTCACCAGATTGCAGTTCATATAGATACATCAGATACTTCTAGATAGCAATAGAAAATAGTTTATTGTGAAGGTAATTTAAATGCAGATGTTGCACCACCATTGGTTGGTGTAACTGTGCAATTGCTCATTGTAATTATAACCACCTATATTTACCTGATTTAGTTACATGTAATTACAACAATTACTTGAATGCAGGATAATCAACTAGAAACTACATTTAAAATATTTAAATTATTCATATAACAAAGTAGTAGGAAAATCTAGGAGACAGGTGCAGGGATAGAAGACAATAGGAGTCTCAGTCTTCCCAGATCTGGGTTAATAGCAAGACAATGGGAGTTTGGGGAATATCACTGATAATTTTCTTTTAGGCTGATCCATTATTCACACAGATGGTGTGTGAATGTGGGAGTGCTAGAAGGTACAAAACTTTTAGGCTCCTCTTCTGGTCTCTGAAATAAATAGTTTGTTCTCACCCACAACTCTAAAGCTTTTCTTTTTTTAGCATGCTGACAATTGTCCCAGAAAGCTTTTGAACCTGTCAGTCAATTAAAACTCAACTGATGGGGAAGGCAAATGTCTCAAAGGTACTCAGCACAACCATCTTCATTTCTTTTTACACAAAACAAGAACAGGAGGAATTGAAAAAGAAATTAATACCTCTTACCAAGAACACTTCTCTCCTAACAAAAAAACAGTTTGGATTTTGCATCTTGCTGGTGAAGTAGAGAGCCTGCTCCTTGTTCAGGGCTGCTCTCCAGTGAGGCATTTGTGATAATAATCACAAGCTTAGATGGACTGCACTTCAAATGAGATGCAGCATACTGGAAAACATATGTTTTTATTTCTAGTTGTGGTAGTTTGGCCCTGGCTGGGGGTTAGGTGCCCACCAAAGCTTCTCTATCACTCCCTGCTTCTTAGATGGACAAGGGAGAGAAAAAAAACATAATGAGAGCTAGTAGTTAAAGACAACAATATTTTAATTAAGCAAAAGCTGCACGTGAACGCAAAGACAAATAATAAAGATTATTGTCATATTCCATCAACAAATGGCATTAGGCAGTGTTCTAGGAAGCAGAGATCAGATGTGTGGTGGTCTCTCTGGAGGACAAAATGCTGTCAACAAATGCTCCCCCTCTTCCTACTTTTCCCTTGCTTTTTACATTCCCTTGGAAATATCATTGTCGAATATCCTTTTGGTCATTTTGAGTTAGCTTGCCTGGCCCATCCCTCAGCCCTCTTCAGTTGGGGAGATGGGGAGAATGTTAGGAAAATAAAACAAACCCACAGCCTTGGTGCTGTGTGAGCACTGGTCAGCAGGAGCAAAAACATTGGTGTGTTACCAACACCCTTCCAGCTACCACCACATGGGGATGATCAACTCCATCCCAGCTAAACTACTAGTATTTATTATTATGGTTTCTGTAAGTATTGTGTCTGCTGTAGTTAGACAGAGCTCTCCCAAGGTGAGAACTGCTGCTGGAGAACTGGCTATGCTGACACGTTATGCTGCAACATTGCAAATACTGTCACGTGTGCTAAAATACAGCATCATATTGTTAGGTGAGATATTGAAAGTCAACTCAGGAAATGGATGCATATGATAATCTTAGGTTGTTTTAGCTGGAAATATGTCCTGTGAGTTCTTTCACAGTCTTTTACAAGAGCTTTTATCTCTGTTTTTATGTCTTCTTTTCTCTGTCTACAAAAATAATACAATTATTCAGGCTCAGTGTCAATTGGAACTGGGCAGTTCTTGGACCATTGTTTTAAAGAATTACTTGGAATGCAGATTAGTAGCTTTAATCGATGAAATATTGCATCCAGTGTGCTGCACTTCTTACCCATGCTACTTTGCATCATCCAGTGGATGTCCAGGTTGTTGTACTCAGACTGGCAAAACTACTCCAGTGATGCATAAAAGAGGTGTAAACATAGAAAGCAGACAATTCAAAGAATTGTCATGGATACTGTTGCTCAGAGGTGGTACATACTGGAAATTTAATAGTTCACATACTGGAGTATTCTTCTATTATTGTTAATTCTTTCTGTTGTACACATTAATTTTTTTTCTTGTTCAACTTTTCTAGGCTGCAGTTGTGCAGATATGATTTTGTACTAATGGAGAACAGTGAACTGACCTTCAAACCCATCCCTTGCTTAGAAAAGGGTACATGAAGAGAGAGCTTCTATTGACTTAATTTCTCTTCTAGCAGTGACATTTTGATTCTTTCTCCAGATAAAGAGTGCAGAGAGAAAGGAAATGAGATAAGGTAGATTTACTTTCAAGGTAATATGCATTACTTGCTTTGAGAGCCTCAGGGTGAAACTAATGGAAAAGTTCAGATACCTATGTATTTGGGAAATTTTAATAAAGTAAATATATTGTGGTGAAGAACACGCAATGGTGTATTCATTATTATTTGCTAGCACTGAAGAAACTACTTAATTAAATATTCATTATCTACATAATCCTGCCACATTATTTGCGAAGTCATATACATATATTTAATAGTTTATTATTTGTAATGGCTTTTACAAGGAAACATAATTACCTGTATACTAAATTCACTATCTTTTACATGTGTTCTACAGATCTAATACACAAGTTATGCTGTGCAGTGTTCATTGGATAAAAGAATTGAAATTTTCTCATTATATAATATCTCAGTCCAAGAATGGGAATAAGAATATTTGCCTTTGTTCAGGCAAAAAGTAAAGTCAGGACTCTAAATTTTAGGAAAGCAAACTTGTACATTTTCAAGGAGTTAATCAGTAGATTCCTTTGGAAACTGCCCTCAAGGACAGGGGAACAAAACATTAAGGGCACTATCCAGAGAATGAAAGAGCTTTGATCCTCCTGTGTAAGAAATCTGGAAAGCAAGAGACCACCATGACCTGGAGGTCAAATTCAAAGGCAAGAACGAATTGCAAAGGCAGCAGACTCTGGAACAGGTATATTGGGTGAAGCCTGGATGATGGGATTAAGAGCAGCCCTGAGGAGAAGGACGTGGGAATACCAGTGAGTGAAAGGCTGAATGTAAGATGAGAATTTGTCTTCACAGCCTAGAAAGCCAGCTTTATCCTGGCCTTGGGTATGGAGAAGCATGTCCAGCCAGTCAAAAGAGGTGATTCTGCTGCCGTACTCAACTCTGGAGGGACCCCATCTGGACTGCTGAATCCTCAGCACAGGAAAGACATGGATCTGTTGAACCTGGTCCGGAGAAGAGCCACAAAATGAGCAGAGATAGGGAGAACCCCTGCTCCAAGGACAGGCTGAGAGAATTAGTGTCCAGCTCATCCTGGAGACAGCTCCAGGGAGAGTTTATTGTGCCCTTCTGGTACTTAAAAGAGCTTATAAGAAAAATGGGGTCAATCCTTTCTTGCATGAAAGCATGCTGCACACATTATCATTGTCCCTTCTTTCTTATGCATCTGCTATCCATGCTCTTGACAACAATATTTGGTGGAACCTATTAACAATTTCGTCCAAGTTTCAATGAAATGGGATATCTAAAACATGTAACTTCTATTATGACTATAACCTCTATTGCAAGTCAACAGCTGGGTTAGAAGACAGATGGAAGATAGTGTTCAGAGGAAAGGAAAACAAGTCATAACTTTTCTATTTTCATTGCAAAATTCATCTCCAACATGCTGGTCAGTATGAGCAAAGCTCTGAACCAGATGTTGCATTTGCTTTTACTTGTCTAGACACACCAAAGAAATGCAGAACTATGGACAGACTTGTTCATGGACTGGCTTTTTAAAACAATTATTTGTTCTGTAGAAACATTACTTACATTACCTTAGGTTTTTTTCAGGTGGTGTCTTACTCAGGTTTATATTTGCATTCTATATTTCTTCATTTTTTTTCTTCAAAGAAGTCATTAGGACATACAGAGGAAGTGACAATTTTTTGCCTGCTTATATGCATATGTACGGAGGGGTGGTTGCTCTTTTTTTTATTTCTCCTAATTTTATTTATTCTCCTTTTAAAAAAGCCCCTTCTTATTTTGCTTGGTTTCATTCTGCAAGTTTTTGTCCAATCTTGCTTTCATTAACCCTACTTTCCTTTTTACAGTTCTTGCCTCCAAATACCTGTTTCTTACGTCACTTAGGAAAAAAACATAGAGATCTGAGAGTGAATTTCAAATGTCTTGAACATCTTTCATTGGGTGACAAAGATGTTCAGGCACAGAAATGCATCAGATGGCCTTTTAAGTTTCCTTTTAATATTGCTTTCTACAATTTCTCTCAAGTTACATGTTTTACTTTAAAGAATTAATACCTTTTTCATGGCTTATATTCTTAGTTCAGTTTGTGTTTTTTTCATTGATTTTATGTCCTGCTGGGAATAATGAATACAGAGCTAAGAATAAGACTTTTTATTATAAGCACCTATTTTGCTTGAGATACTCAATTGCAAGTTAACATCTAGAAAAATTAATGAAATTGTATTTTCTCTGACTTGGCAGTATATAGGGCAGATATACCGCTCTTTCCAGTAATGGTACTGAGAGCTTGCTTAGTAGTGCAACTATTATTGATGTAGTTGTCAGTGAGTGGTTTCTTCTCCCTATTGTGTGGTTTGTTTAAGGGTAGGATTGTTTAAGGGTGAGACTGTTAAGAGTAGGAGCTTACTCTTATTTAAAGACAGAGACACATAAATGTGCACCTTTTACACATTTTTGGCATTTTCACTATGAACTATATCTTCTACCATTTTATTGACCAGAATTAAGGTAGAGCTCTGCTAACGTAGCCTTCAGAAAGGAGAACTTACACTGATATATAACATATATAACATATATAACGGAATACGAGCCTCCTGCATCCTTTATCTATTATTACCACATACTGGCCACATGAGCAGTCATGATACATTGAGTTGTAGGGCAGAGCACAAGTCTCACAGAGGATTATGTGCACAATGAAGAATTGAGATACTTTCCCAGAATTTTTCTGCTATGAATGCATGGGATTAATGTCAGTGCTGTTGAAAAGATAAAAGGAGGCATACAGATGTGACTAACAGTGTGGCAAAGAAGCACAGGATAAAAGTAATGATAGTATTTTCACACACTTGTAAGTGTACATACAAAAAGGACAGGAATAGCTATTCATTGTGTTGATGTGGGTAGACTTTGGGTAGCACTGACAAGGATCAAGGAGGTTCCAGTAAACTACATGAGGCAGAAAGAATAGTTTTTATTATTATTAGGTAATTTCCATTTTGTAAGAGGGACTGTTCTAGGCAGTGCATTTTCAGCACATAATTGCCCTTCTCAAGTGGCTAAGCATTTGGACAGTAGCCTTGTGTCTCCTAGCATCAACAAAGATGTGCTGTAAATGTTTGGAAATGCAGCGCATTTTATGGCTTGCTGCCATATGCTGCTGTGTACTAATTCTTTCAGCTCCCTTAAGCTCAGCAGAGGTTGCAACAGACAGGCAGAAAATGAAAGTCTTCCAGGGAATTCCAGGTTCTGAAGTGTCAAGGGGTTTATCCTGAGACAAAACAAGCAATTAATTTAGCTAATGTGTTAATGGGCCAGAACAAAAACAAAACATGGAGGCTCCAAACAAAACACTCATAAATTGCAGGCAAAACCAAAGCTAACTAAATCTGGGGAAAAATAGCAAGACATTTAATTCACCTCATATAAAAACCCCACATAAAAATTCACCCCACATGACAAACCCCATACAATTGATCCTATGTTTTTATGTAACTGGGCTAAACTGCAACCCCCTAAAAGGGAAGATACTTCAGCAGTTCTTGCTTCCTGTTGAAACATCGAGTCCATTCAGCCCATGCACACATTGTTTAGTGTCAGGGGGCAATTTAAAGTCCAGTTCTCCATTCCATGTGCCTTCACACCAATCCTCCATTTCCAGGGCACAGATCCCTAGGCCATGAATGAGGAAGGAACTCTCATCATTTCATCAAACCTTGAATTCAGATGAACCTTCCTTCTGCTGATCTGTTTCTCTCTCCATTCACCCTGTTTCCAGGGCAAGATGGCTGCTGCATTCAGTATTCAGCAACTGGTGCTCTCTCTGAAACACAGATGAGAAGTGCAATGAAGAAGAAGGAGCCAGAAACATGAAACTGAAAGATCCAACTCCTCTATTTGCGGAGCTGTAAAAACTCTACTTGCAATTTTGCAAGTCAAACAGCACAAAATATTCAAACTACAACAAGGAGCAAGTGGTGATGGTAGTTCAGTCGAGCACACTTCTGCATCAGAGCTGAAGAAAGGTTGAGCTCATTGCAGTGCTGTTTTGCATTTTCTGTCAGAGTAGAAAGTACACTCCAGCAATTTTCTTTTCCCTGCAAAACACTGTACATATGTTTTCATAGGGAAAATTCAGAATGAGCTGAAAACCCCAAATCAATTTCCATTGAGGAAAACTAAACTACAGAAATAAGTAATTTCAGAGTGGTTCAACTTTGTATTAAATATTTGCTTTATACAGATATTGTAAGTGCTCCAACATTCTCCTGGATCAGCATTTAGAAATAAACACTGACCTGCTGGCTGGCCTGATGATACTGCTGTGCTTTGGTTTTCTTGCTTGTAAAATGGAATGTTATCCAGTCAAGAAATATTCAATTTGTGACAGTAAATTCTGTTAACCTTATTTTAGAAGTTAGCCTGTATCTAGTATGTGTAACCATTAGGAACAATCCCTATAGGTGCAAAGAAAGACATATCCCATGAGTAGATGTAGGCTCTATAATTAACCAGTATATTGTAGTGGTAACAATGTGATCTTGTTAGTTTATACCTGTAGTAATGAACACTGTTATTTCTAACAAATGCAGCAAGCTTGGGAGATATAATGCAGTGTTTGTATTAGTGTTCAGTCACAGAGAGATTTAATTGTTGAGTGAATGATTTATAAAGCTAATATGAGCTTATTTTTCCATTTTTAATTTTGTATTAGACCTCAGTAATTGATAAATTCATCTTTTCTTGTAACTATACTGTTTCAGAGGACATGACAGAAAGGATATGTCAAGAAACTCATCAAACACCAGTACTCACTGGAGTAAGCAGTAGCTTACTTACACAACAATGTATATTACTGAAGACATTCACTGCATCATACTCTTAATTCACAATAGGTTGAAGTGGCCTAGATTTAAATATAGGTAGAACAAGATCATTTGCTAGTGTAATTTGTAACAGCTTTATCAATTTCTATGATGGTGTCTACAGTAGCACTGTGGTTTGTGATCTCTGCCTCAATAAGAATTGGATTCACATTGGGATTACTTATCTTGTATAAAGCAGAGTGCCTATATTTGGTTAAGTCCTGATTCAGACTAAAAAGCTTATGCAGGTATTGTCAAATGCTGTGAATAAAGGTTTATGTATGATGGATGTATAACAGAAACGGGCAGATGGCACCTGTTTAAAAGGTAGAATATTGACATCAGTGGTAGTTAATGTTTCTACCATACCTCAGCATGCCACTTTGTTCACTTTGGGTAATGGAGAGATGGTGATTTTTATCATACCAATTAACTACATGCAGTTTACACATTAAATGCATAGAGTATTTAAACTTCTCATATCTATATTTCCTACATTGTTCTGATAATGAAAGTAAGGAAAATGGGTAACAGCCCTATTAACTGTACAGAGAAGCAAAGGATGAGCTACGAATGGAGGTGAGAAAAATGTGTTAAAGTTTCAGAAGAAATGCAAAGTTGTCAGAAGAGGGCAGCCTTTTCACAAAAACTATAGATGAAAAACAATACAGAAAACCTTGTAAATGATTCCTTTCAATATAGGTCTGCATGCCATTGTGAGGTTAACCTGGTTAAGGAACCCGGAATATGCACAATATGTGATCATGACAAGTGTGCTTTTCTTTTGTCTTACTTCAAAGGACAGAGAAATCTGGCTTTGTGGTAGTTGTTTTCTTCTGGTTATGTTCAGACAATATAGTTAGAAAATATTTTATTTTGAGTCAACAAAGGGAGATGCAATAATTAATTTTGTATACTTAGTGTATAAGTATAGTGTATTAAGGGCAAAATACACTTGCTTAAATATTTTTGTAGAGAGGTAAGCCAGTATTTTGATTAAGAACTAACAAAGCACTAGAAAATTAAATAACTGATGCCTTATTAATGTATTCTTAATTGTATCAGTCTGTCTCAGTATTTATTCAAACACAATATGTAGCCATGAAGACTGTCAAATAGTTAAATTTTTATCATAAACAATTGGCAGACTGCACTGGTTTGATTCAGAACTTGCTGTGGTCAGCAAACTCTGGCTGCTATAATAACTAGTCTGTCACTTTTCCACTGCAGTGGAAAAAAAATATAATCTGAATGAACATTATTTATGAACTGATGCAATGGATTAGGGAGACATGTTTGTTTTAGTTGCTGATTCTTGAGTGGAAGAAGTAGTATTGTGGTTGCATCTCATTGCAAGTAATTTAGCCCAGAGCAGATCAGGGCAATGGACCAAGAACTGCCAGACTGTCTTTATGAAGATCACACTGGCGTAAGAAGGTATACTTCATAAACTGAAACACAAGCATGATGGTTTTCATGCATTATGTATCAGTATCTAATGGGAATTTTGCACATTAAGACCTTTCCTCAAATCTCAGATTAAAATATCCAGCATCCCAGCCAAATTTATTAACTCAGACATTATAGCCAAATGATTACAAAACTAAAGGCATCTCACAGCCAGAAGCTCAGAGCAGGAACGCAGAGGACTTTTACCCCATCTACCTGTAGATACTCAATCCACTGTCTGTGGAAATGGTAAAAAAAAAAGACCCAGGCCAAAGAGGAAAACAACTCTGTAACTATACCATAAATCAGCAGAGTTCCTTGCACATATGGGGATTTCCACCAGTGAAAAGTAACCCAAGTTGTTTCAGATTCCCTGTTCCAAACAGTGTATGTAGAGTATGTGTCTGTCATGTTTTAAGAATGGGAACCCCACCAGCTAGCTATACAATAGAATACTAATTGAACACTCAGAAAAAGGAAAAGCAAGCAAATGGAGGATTAGGAGTTTTGAATTTCCAGAAACTTAATAGGCTTGTGTATGTTTGAGATGGGACCTTTGCCTGTTTTTCAGTGCTTCTAACTCAGGTTGTTTCCTTTTAGCTGATACGTCAGTGAATCCCTGCAAGATGTAAGATTACACAGCCACTTCTTTCAAAAACCTTTAGTGGATTAGATTCTGAAGCATTTTCACAAAATGGTCTGGTATTGCGAGAATTAGGATGCAGTCATCTTTTAAATTAATTTTTTTAAGAACTGGTGGTATACACAGTATATACACATAGTAGTATTAGGTTTTTCCTGTGCTCAAGAGGAAAGGTTTTTGAACACTGGAATGGACTGCTCAGGGCAGCAGTGGAGTCCTTATCCCTGGAAGTGTTTAAGAAAAGATTGGATGTGGCCCTTAGCGCATGGTCTAGCTGATGTGGTGACGTTAGGTCATAGGCTGGGCTTGATGATCCTAGAGGTCTTTTCCAGCATCAATAATTCTGTGAATATATTGCACGTACCACAAAAGTAACCTTTGAATGTATATTTTGAAGGTGAATGAACTGGTCCAATTTAAGTTGAAGTGTAATTGAAATGGCTTGATGTTAAAACTGTGCTTCTACTTCAGAATGCTTTCTTTGTCAATCAGCAATAAAGTTTCATGAATTAAACTAGATTCTTGTGGCCTTCTGATAGGTGACAGGGAATAGCAAGTTATTTCCAAGAATGAACTAAAAACCTCTAGCTAGCTGAAATTCATAAAAAAGTGTTAGATCAAAGCAAGACTAGTTTGACCTTCTCAGTGTTTCAAAATAAAGTCAGTTATTTGGCCAAGCCAATGTGAGGGACCCCAAATGTCTCCCTTTAAATAAGATCAATCAGAAATACTTCCAGTGAATTAAATTATAACCCTAGAATTATGTTGCTGGAAAGGGAGTGTGAAAGAAGGGGATGAAATCAGAAGAATCACAAGTCTTGTATTTGAATATTTATTGCTGTAGCTAACTGCCAGTCTATTTTAGTATGCATCAAAGGTCAAAAAAGTCCCTAAATTTCCTTAAGGTTTGGAAATCTGGAACCTGCCTTGAGTGGAAATTTGGGTTAAGGCATTTATTTGGCTGAAGATGTGAGAGAGAATTAAACTTCAGTTAATGAAATTTTTAAATGATTATTCAGTAAAGCACTTAAATTCCAGGTGATTTAAGTGCTTGTCTACGACAAGAAGTAGATAAGCACTTAAATAGAAGCCTACCTAATTGTGGTCTCAAGCAATAAATTGATTGGTTTTGCTCAAAGATCAAGGATTTTATTAGTACTCAAAACTCTCATAAGATACTCTGTGTATAATATGCATGTTATGCCTTTGTTCCAACTAAGAAACAAATACTCAGCATAAGGGAGGAGCAAAGGGTGTCTAAAAGCTCATCAAATCTCCTTCCTCCCATATGTCTACTCTGTGATCATAGATGCCTTCAGTCTGCAGTTTCTGCCCCACAGGCAAGTTTAAGGGGAAGGCAGGGAGTTAATCATAGCATGGCATACTGCTCAACATGAGGTGCATGCATTCTTATGTATTGGATGCCAAGATACACCCCTATTCCTATAAAATATAGCAAGATATTTTCATGGTGGATGCAGAGCAGATGGGATTTTAGCTTTTCAGTTCTTATTCAAAACAATTGTTCCACATTAAGGCAGTTTGATTTCCAGTTGCTTTTCCTTAAAGGAACAGAGGGCTTTATGAAAGGTGTCAGGAACTGTTCTTACGGTTTGGAGGTTTTGTGATATAAATAACACATATTATCATATTTTAAGATAGCTGAATTTTGGATATTTCCCAATGTTTTGACTAGCAGAACACATGGGATCCTTGTAGGTCCACATTATTGAAGAGACACATATAAATTGGAAATATTCCAAAAATAATATGTCTGTTCAGATCTATCTGCTGAGCTTGGTTGAATGGGAGGGAGTAGATTTGTGTACTTGTCTATGTATATGTATGCAATAAAAGCTTCATCCCTCATACAGGTTACTATTAACTTGTCATAGGTTCCCGAAGCCACCTATGATTATCAATAGCTGAATCTAATTTTTTAAAGTTTAGGGTTTTCCTTTCTCATTTTTGCATTTCATTCTTTCTGAACTAAAAGAGGAGAAAGAATCTTCTGGGCAGATAAATGTACCATGTTTACTTTGAAATCCAATGCCCTTGTTGTTTAAAGAATACTTTAGAAGATTAGAACGATTTTTAAAGTAAATATATTCAATGTATGTTAAGCGTTATATATCCCAAGACAAAATGAACCAAATAATTCAGTTAGTGTACTAACAGGCTGACATAAAAAAAACCAAACCATGGAGGGTTTGAAAAACCACTTACAAATTGCAGGCAAATCCAAAACTAATTTGACTCTGGGAAATCAGCAAGACACCTTTAATTCAGTCCACATAAACAATTTTACCCCACATAAAAACCCCACATGAAGACATACAGAGATTAATCACCTGTTCTGACATAACTGGGCTGAATTATAATCTCTAGGCCCTCAAAGGGAAGAGACTTTCAGCTGTTCCTGCTTCTTGTGGAAAGATGGTGCCCATTAAGTTCGTGCAGATGTCCCTCTGTGTCAGTAGGCATTCTAAAGTCCAGTTCTCTGTTATTTGTCCTTCCACACCAGTTCACCATTTCTAAAATACCAATTTCTACAGCCATGAACAAAGAAAGAAGTCTCTGCGTTTTAGTAAATCGTGGAAGTCAGACAAATTTAATTCCACTGATTCTTGGAGGTAACACTCTCTCTCTCTAGACACCATGTTTCCAGGGTAACATCACAAGCATAGTCACCCCTCAGCACCTCTCCAAACACAGATTGCCCTCAGGAAGGAGGAAAAGGAGTTGGAAACCCAAACCCAAAAGCTCCAAACCCTTTCTGTTTCCTCATAGAGTTGCAAAATTCAGTTTGGAATGCCAAGTGAAAAAACCCACAGGTTGCTACAGCAACTTCTTTCAAAAAAGAAATCTAAAGTTTCAAATTACTACAGCATACAGTATAAAATTGTACAGTGATCAAGTGAAGGACTTGGGATGATTTGTATTGTGTCTTGTTCATCTGCCCTAGCTTCTGCAGGAAAAAAATAAATACTTTTACTGCCTCTGAATTAAACATTTTTCCCCATATTATTCTCTCCTTCTGGTTGTTCTTTGAAGTACCTATATTAATATCTCATTAAATATGATGAACCAAATAAAAGCAATATGATTGGATGAAATAAGGCTAAGGGTTTAACTAACTGTTCTGCAGCCCACACTAAAAGATTGTGGGTTGTTGGGATTTGAGTGAGGAGGCTCAGAGTTGTCAGAGGGACAGTGGATGTGCAGATAAGCATCTTTACTGACAAAGAGAAAAGACAAAACCTTTATGCAGTATGTACAAATAAGTGTCAAAACTTGAAGCCAGTGTTAAGTTCTCCCATAGGACTGATAGACAATGCAGAATGATGCAGGTGAAGTGGCACTGGGAGAACTGGCACATCATTTCTGGTACAATTTCAGACTATTGTCTCTCCTGCAAATGTAATTGCTACTCAATTTTACCTCACTGTATTTTGATTGATATCAAAGATCTGCTGTTTAAATTGTTCCAGCTAAACAGTGTCACCTTTATTTTGATTGGTTCAAAAGCTTGTAGACTGAGGACATTGTAACTACTAGGACAATGTTTACAAGAATAAAAGAACAGGGCTGGAAAATAATGCAAATCTTCAACCTGATCAGCAGTGTAGAACAAAAAATTGAAGAAAAATTTGGGAAATCATTCAGATGAAGAGGCAGTAAAAATGATGACAAAAGTGAGCTCTGGAACAAGCTTTGGTAAAGAAAGGAGAAATTTGGATGCAGTGCTATCTAGGAAAAGAACTTTGAATTGCTAAGAAAGGACCCATCAGCTGGGGGGACACTGTTCACAGACATAGTTGCATTCAGAGCTGAGCTAGATGGTGTTTGTTCTAGTTCAGATGAGTGGGTTTGAAAGTCAAGGCTCAATCCTAAACTGTCTGTCAGTTGAAGAACTTTGCCTCCAGTATGCACTGCTCTCTGCTCTGGTAAACTCTTTACTGGGAGTTATGCCATCTACATGTGGCTCAGTGGGCAGCTCCTCCTTTCCCTGCCCACTCAAACACAGAACAAGAAGTCCCCATAGTTGGAACTGCCTGTGAGTCTGGCAGTTCACCCATTCCTGCACCTCTCTCTGGCAGGAATTTTTCCTCCTAATAAAAAAAACCACATGATGGGACCACAAATGTTCTTAAAGGTGATTTCCAGTGGCAGAATAAGATCTGTGCTTAGAAGTATCTATCTCACCAAAACAATCCCAATGAACAATAACATTACTAACAATCTTCAAAGTGCAAGGCCAAAAGGAGAAAAAATGGTGCATTATAAGTATATGCTCCTGAATTGCTTTCAGGTCATAACTGAAGGACTGGAGTAGTGCGATAGCTATGCGAATACTCCTCACCTCATGTCTTCTCTTTGTTAGGCTGCAAGGTACTGTATTTTTATTTTGTTTACTAAGTCTTGAAGTATTCAGCAGAGTCAGGGAAAAGCTTGCTGCTGATTGCAATGGCCTTGGATCATTCCCCCCTCCAAAAAAGAAGAAGAAAAGAAAATATTATATCAACACCAAATCAAAAGCAAATGAAGGGGAAAAATCTATAAACACTTGCCTACAGCAGGTATAATGTCAACGAAACTGAAAACACAATCCATTTTAAAAAAATAAATATGGCTAGAGTACTTTCTGTAGTTTTATCCCATTACCTACAGGGTCATAAACCTTGCATTTGGTTTCAGTCTCAGGAAGAAGTGCTTTGTGGCATACAAATCACTAGAAAAAAGATCCAAGACTGAATAAAGTAAGCTTGAAATGATGCTCTACATAGAGATGTAGCTTTTGCTTACAGCATTAATATATTACAGTTTGGCATCAATGAAATATATCTGTGAAGAATGCTGTGAACCTGCTAATTAATAAAACTCTTTCTCAGACATTTCATTAACCTAAACTTAGTTTTCTATAGATTGAATGCATGCACACCTATTTTT
Source organism: Upupa epops (assembly GCA_013397515.1). Taxonomy (NCBI): domain Eukaryota; kingdom Metazoa; phylum Chordata; class Aves; order Bucerotiformes; family Upupidae; genus Upupa; species Upupa epops. Next base: position 13,593 of record VZRI01010610.1, on the reverse strand, counting down.
AACCTTTGTACAATGACTTCTAATATTACAATTAATTTATTCCCATCAGCAAGAGGAGAATGTTGGGATATAGAAGTACTTCAAAAAAGGTCATGCATAATTTATACTATCAAGTATATTGACAAGTATAATCTTTTATTTTCTCTGATGACTTTTCATTTTATTGAAATAATGTCCAAAAAACCAGAACTCTAACACTTAATTTATCTCTTGACTTTAAACAATACATAGGGTCCAGATGAGACATAAAAAGTTAAAAATTACCCAGACTAAGTCCAGTATTTTTTAACAGCACCCTATGTGGACGCCTTTTTATTTGTGTAGCACAAACACTGAATGGACTTTTCTGTGGAGGTCATTTGTGAATTTTTCTGTTGTACATCTGCCTGGAAGGTGAGAGTAATCTGCTGAGAATATTATCCATGAGCTGGAAAAAGTCACTTCATTGTGCATGGTGGGAAAGAAGTAGTGACTATACCCAGCTCTGTTTGACCTGATGGTCCATCACTGCTAAGAGGCCAGCTTCACTCCTCACTTTCCATACCTTTTTGATCAGAAGACGAGTATGTTTGACAATTCATGCTGAGGACGGTTTCACTTCATGAGGGATTGAAAGGCAGCAAGGAGGAAATATTCCCTTCTTGTAAGACAAGGATGGTCCAATTTCTTTCTTTTTTTCTACTTGGATTTTTCTCCAACTGTATCCATGATAGAGGAAGAACTACCAGTGTTTTGCTGGAAATATGTTATTAGGAAGAGAATGAAGGGCATCAAAATAGTTATTCTCTGTGAAGCCATTGCATAATAGGTTACACTCATCAGCACTCCTTGCATTTTAAGCCAAGGAGGGTCTGAAGGACTGGTACTATGCCAGTGGGCCAGTGAGCACCCTCCCAAATTGATGGGGGAAATACAAGAAGAATGATTTTGCTGCTGAGAAATAGTTCCAGATTTAATGAAACTGCAGCCTAATTAAACTTCCCTTTTACCTTATTTTCTTTCTTCTTGGTGTTATTGCTGATGCTATGATTTTGTGGAGCTCCAGAAGGGGAATTTGCTAGTTCATTGGGTACTTGCCTTCAAAGGTATCCGAAGGTTGTATGTCAGGTTGCAATGCTGATGCTAGATGTAACAGAACTCACCTGTGAAAAGCCATCAGTTACTTCACACCTTTTTTATTAGTGGTTGAGGATTTGTTTGCTGTGACAGATGCAGTACTAAATATAACTAGCTGGGTACTTCTTCAGTGCAGATATAAGTTGATGTGAAGTTAACTGCTGATTTAATTCCTTGAGAAATTAGATTTAAGTCCTCATGAGAATGAGACCTTTTTTTAACAGGGAAAGGAGACAAGAAATAGTGAAAATAAAAGATACTTCTATAGCAGTGATTGGTCTAAGTATGGTAATTAAGAACTTTATAAAAAGAAAGGCAAAGGAGGTGGATTGTTACTTGTTAGAAAAAAGCATGTAGCGACTATTATTGATGCAGGCTGCTGCTGGCCATGTTTTGCATACTTGTAATCAGTGAGGCACAGAAGGAAGAATTTCAGTAAATCTGCATGGGCAAAATAATCTCTTTTTTTCTTGTTAATGTCTGTTTTGCAAATTATGTAGCCCAACCAAAGGAACACAGCCATCAGCAGAAAACAAATACACATTTTATTATCCTTCTCTATGTAGTGCAAAGATGAAAGAACGTAATTGGTGACCAAGGAAGCAAATTTAAAAAACCCTGCTGGCTAGAAACATCCCAGCAAAAAAACAGGGACAGAGGAAATGTCTATAAGACCAGAAAGACCACCCAAATATATCATAGAGAATAGCCAAGAGACTCAATCCATTACCTCAGTCCAATATATTCTGTCCTGCTGTTGCTGAAGGTTCCATCCACCAGAAAAACTGTCCTATCTGCAGATAGAGAGACTGCCCCAGAAACACTACACACACCATCTCTGACTCTCTATAAGTGAACTTGCCTTTATATTGTTCTGCTGCGGAGATATCTCTTTGAAGCAGTCACCTTTGTTATCCAACTTACTGGTTTTCATCTAAGGTTGGATGAGTCCTGGGCAAAAAGCCAAGAGGAATGCTTTTCTCTGCACCTCCCACAAGAACCTGCGTATCTGCAGTCTCTCAGCTGAAAAGAGAATCATCCATGTGCCACCTTCAGGTCTCAGCACTTCAATGTATCAGATGAATGTTGAAGTATTTGGGTTCAATCTTGGGAGTGAGCAGAGTTTAATTTCTTATTTTAAACACCTGATTTTAGGTGCTCTTACCCCATTCTATTCTTCTCTTCTTTAGTGTCTTTTGTGAAACATTTTCTCGTGTAGTGCATACATATTGATTTTATCATAGCTGGAGAATTTTATAACAAGAATATTGTTGTTATGGCATCCTTGCCTCCCTCTGCCAGTTTGGTAATAAATAGTTTTTCAAGTATTCAGTTATGCACAGACTGTTTTGAATTCATGGTATTTCTTCATGTGCAGATGGCTTTGGTTTTCCTGCTTTGGTATTCATTTTGTAATTCCCCTTGTGATTGTTCTGGCTTAATTGGTGTTTATTATATAGCACCCTCCTAATTATATGCTTGCATATTGCAAAGTTTAGGGGTTTGAACGTCTATTATGTACCTATTCTGCAGGTTTTCACATTTTTTTTCAATATGCTTTGACAGTGAAGTAATTCCAAACAATATCATTAGAACTATTCTTAATGCCTTTTAGCTTGTTAAGGATGGCACTTCAGGTTTGTTTTCTTTGTCATTCTTGTTCCCTGTTTTCTTGCCTGGCATTTTGGCAAAACGAAGTGAGAATCGTAGAATGGCAAGAAGAGTAAGCAAGCCAGTAATTGTTTACTTTGTATGCTTTGTATGCTTCATCCTGAGTGTTTTGAAGATTTATGGATATGTGCTTACATGTAGGATTACAAACTTTTTCTCAAGTTATGGTCTTGTGCCTGCATTTGTCTTCTCAATTCAGATCTTGTCTCATTCACCTTTTGCTTTGTAATTAGACATGAAAGTATCACAGAGTCATAGAGTTTGAAGATACAAGATAGCACAGGAATGTATCCAGGCAGATTTTTAATATCTCCAGAGAGAAACTCTAGAGTCTTTCTAGGCAGCCTGTGCCAGTGTTCTGTCACCCTAAAAGTAAAGTAGTTCTTTTGTTCCTGTATTCCAGTTTGTGCCCATTGCCCCTTGTCCTGTTGCTGAGGACTGAAAGCGTTGAAAGACTTGGGTCCCCTCCTCCTGTTACCAAACTTTTAGATATTTATAAGCATTGATACATCCTCCTCTTAGTCTTATCCAAGCTAAGGCCTTTCAGTCTTTCCCTGTAAAAGAGATGTTCCAGTCCCGTAATCATCTTTCTAGCCCTCCACTGGACTCTCTCCTGTAGTTGTCCTTCAGTCAATTCTCAAACCACTTCTCCATCCATTAATCTAAACGACACTTCCTGGGCTTCTCTGTGAGTATGTTATGGTTGACAGCAGCAGAAGCCTTTATGAAGTTGAGGAGGACAACATACACTGCTCTCCCCTCATATATTCAGCCAGTGATGAAATCATAAAAAGCTATCAGATTGGTCAGGCATGATTTTCCCTTGGTGAATCCATCCTGATGCTGAAACTCTAGTCTAAGTGATGCTCTAACTATGGTTTAGCTACATGACTGAAATAAATTTAGAATAGCCTGAAAATAATAGCAACAAAACCTGAAAAGAACTTTTGCAGAGCCAACTTAATTTCCAGATGTAGTTCATAGCATAATAGTTTCTTTGAGTCACTGGTTGCTGTGGTTCCAGTAATCTGCTAGTTATATTACCAGCTGTTAAGGAGAGGCACTGGGAGCCTCCTGGGAGATGAAAAATCCTTGCTGTGGATTACAATCTTTGCCAGCTGAGTGAGCCTTTCTGCAGGCCAGTCCCTTCAGCAACTTTCTGGTCCAACTGCTTTTCTTAAATTGAGAAGCTGACCTGAAACATCATTTCTCCATTTCTTTTATTCTTCCCTCTCTCTCATTGCAATTTATTGCTTTCTAATTTCTGCCTACACACTGTTAAAAAGGTGAACTGATCAATGTAAAAATCCACAGGGTGAAAATAAACTAGAAGACATCTCTGAAATGTCGTTAAACTAGCAAATGACAGAAATATGTCTCAATGCACTGTCTTCCAACAAGCTATATGGGATAACTCAGGAAGGGTTATATGAAGCAGGAATAGGAGAGAGCCGTGTGACTTTACTACAAGAAAGAAACATGTTTTAAAGCACACTTATAGCTTGTATTTTAGGTTTTCTTGGAAATCATTACAGGTAGATGGTAAATAGCTGGAGTTTCATGAATCAATACAAAGACACCCAGCTGTCCCCCCTTTCCTGGAACTGTGATCATAGGGTGGAGAAAGCCTGGAAAAAGGGCTGAAGCCATGACCATCATCTTTGTTTTGTAGAGAGTGGCAGCCATGTGACCAATGCCATCTTGCTTTTGTTTCTGGCCATGGGACTGAGAAGCTACTGAGAAGCTGTGCCACATCTGCTACTGATGCACTGAGAAATGCTTGAGTAAGTGGGAGAAAAGAGGCCCCGAGGGGCATCAAGTTCTTCCTTCATGCTTGGCTGGACTATGTGTGCTGAAGACGCAGAAGGGACCTGTGAGTCTTAAACCTTTGGTAAAAAGAGAGAGATTGGGGTTTGAAGTATATGTTGTTGCATTAGAGATGGTATTGTCACCTGAAGATCATGCTCATCCAACTGACATCTACTGGCCATGCCACTCTGACCCCCCAAATTTGCATCTGAAGCTGCTGCCACCACCTAAAGTGATAGAAGAGGGTGGATGGTGGATGGTTGGAAAAGGGACTTTTCCATGATATGCAGAACAGGAAGGGAGTGTTTAAAATTTCCCAGGGGTGCAGGGGTGGTTGTTATCACCTTTTGTTACAATATAGTCTCTTTTCCCCAGGAGCTCTCATCTGAAGCCAAAGACTGCTACATAATTACCTCTAATTTTTCCTGTGTTGTGACACAGTTGTTTTTTTTTTTTTTTTTACTTATTTGGGGGTTTTTCCTTTCTTTTTCTTGGTGGTAGATTTAATAAATCTTTCCAGCAAAATTGCTTCATTGCCTGATAAATTCTCTTCGAGAGCTGGTTGGTGTGCTTTGATTTCAGGCACCAACCCAAACCAACCCAATCAAGGCCAGGTGATCCTTGTTCAACTTGCTACAGTGTGAGTAAAGTAGAACATTTAGCAGTGATATCAGAATTTTCCCTTTCAGTATACTTCACTGTACAGCTGTCTATGATCAGTTGGTTTATGTGATAAAGTACACAAGTTATCTAAATAAGCTATGGTCTCATGACATTAATCCAAGCATTGCAGACAGGAGACATGACAGTACGTCCACTCCTCCCTGAATTTCACTCATTCTAGTGGATTCCTGATTAGATGCTTTAGTTATTTACAAATTAGCATCCATTCCCATGTCCATGTTTTTCATATGTGAAAATTTTCAATGTCAAAGTGCTCAATCCTTCTGCATGCTTCTATTAAAACAAGTAGGAAATTAGATTGCAAAGCACCAGGAAGAGGCTTTATTTGAACATCACATAATAGTATCTTCTTACCTTTCAGACTTTCCAGACTGAATTGCTCTACAAGAGTTTTATTTCTTAAGTTAAAAATGAGTGCATAATTTTAAATTTCAATTATTTGTAGTACATTGGGGGAGTTTTAATTACTAAAAGAGAAAACTTTCTTTTACAAGTAGGCATTTCCTTTGTCTTATTAAAGCCATACAGAGTGTTAAAACAAATTCCAAGATATTGATAATTATAATCAAATTTTTTGAAGCTGAAGTGCTAAGATTATCAATGCATGCAACGATTAGCTCTGATTACATCCACTTGTATTAAGAATTCGTGAGCAGCACAGTTTTATGAACAGTATAACTGAAGAAGTTCTCATCAGAATTAATTATTTTAACCTAGAGTCAAGGAGAATAGATGAAGACGAATGCAGTAGAGTTGGAGGAAAGTTCAGAATTTGGGAGTGTAGAAAAAATGTTATCTGTGCAGACACACTATAAATATGCATGTATGTGTCTGTGGAGAGTATCACTCAACCAAAAATGCTGCAGCAAAGGCAATGAAAAAGTCAGCATGTTCAATTGAAGTATTATTTTCTTCCACAGAGAAAAGCATTCATCAGTATTCTCATATGATGTACTACGTATTTGATTGGAGGAAGGGATCCAGGCTCATTTACAGAAGGTTAAAATAAAGGCAGCATGTTTGGAACATAGTCTGATTCTCACTAATGCTGGTGCAGTTTCCTTTTATACTGATGGCTTCAGACAGTAAGGTCATGGAAAGCACAAGTTATTAAGCATTTTCTTCAGGCTGATCCCTAGGACAGTTCTGTGGCAAACTCTGCAGAATGAATCTGCCTTGATTCTTTTCCTTCTTTGCAGCTGTTTGCAGCTAAGCTCTGAAACATCTGTTGTTGCAAGAACAACCGTATTATGGGATCAGAAGAGGCAAGGACACTAAAGGCGTTTGCTAATGAGCGTGTACTATATATGTGTGTAGCAGAATGTAATAATCTCTAAGATGATGGCCTGCTTTTGTGAAATAACGTGCCTGCTTGGTGATTTGACTGAGTTAAATCCGAGGTCAGATGTTGCCTCTTCAAGGGGAAAGGTGCTGTATTTTCTGTGTCCTTTGCAGAAAGTGTACAGTTTATAACATGGGTGCCTACATCCTGTCTTCCATTTTATTTGTATGATCTGTTGAAACTCTGTGTATTAGGTAAGAGCATGAAATTGTTCTGGTTTCACGTCTTTCATACAGCAGGTTTAATTTTGAATGTAACAGAAAACTATGGGGGGACCTTATAGCAGCCTTCCAGTACCTGTAAGGGGCCCATGAGAAGGCTAGGGAAGTACTGTTCACAAGGGCATATAATGATGAGGGATATTTTAAGCTGGGAAAAGGTAGATTGAGTCTGGACATTAGGAAAATATTTTTAAAATGTGGGTGTTAGGAATAGAGAGGTGGTGGAGGCCTTGTCCTTGGGACATTCAAGGTCAGGCTTGATGGAGCTCTGAGCAATCTGTTATAGTTAAAGATGTCCCTGCTTATTGTAAGGTGGTTGGACTAGATGATCCTTTCAGGTCCCTCTCAACCAAATTCATTCTATGGTTCTATGATTCATTTCATCAAGATAATAATATAGCTAGAAATATCAGGTGTATCACTAATATACCTATATATGAGCCAAAGATGCTGTTACCATCAACAGTAAGAATTTATGTTGCATATGAATGAATGATAGTCTTCTCTTTGCCAGTCCATGTTACAAGGTGCAGGTTTCTGATAATGTGTGTAGGCCTGTAGCAAGAACTTGGCAGTCATTTATCTGTTTTATCTGCAGTGCTTATGTCCAGGGTATCACCCTGTTTGCTTGCACTAGGAAAAGGTTTTTCACTCTCTTAGTCCTGAATCCTTGTACCTGACAGTTATCCAAGCTAGCGGAGTGAGGAAGGTAGATCAAAACTGTGTCCAAGAGGTATCCTAGTGCTCTATATCATCCTGGGTTTTTCTGCCTTGGGAGCTATATTAGATGCCAAAATGTAAAAAAGCCTTTTCTCCCTTAGGCTAGGATGACAAAGAGCAGAAACTCCTGAAAGCAGCTCAAGAGTTAGTAATTTAATGAATATACATTGCCTCTTACTCTTTGTAACAAGTGGGGAGATCTCAGTATCGGTTCCCCAAAGAAAGAGACAAGGGCACTCTACCTCTTATTTTTTCACCTAATGTTGCGAGTGCCTTATGAGGGGAAAAAATTATGCTAGTGGCAGAAAGCATTGCTCAGTATTTAGGGGAAAGGTGCAGGCATCCAGAAGTGAAGATTTAAACTTATGAGTATGGTTAAAGCATTCTCCTTCCTCTACTTCAGCTATCCATCTATAAAATGGAAAACAATGATATTCCTATATCTCCCAGAAATGCAATAAATGTACTAAGGTTTGTGATGCACTTGCTATCCGCAAAAGTATGTAAGATTATGTTGCTTGTGAAGTGTTTTTTGCTATTAAGTTCTCTGTAGTGTTTATTTTACCCCTAACAATCAGTTTTATCTGACAGAGTTTTAGTGCTGAAGTTTTCAGACCTGTTCTGGTTTTTAATTTCTATTCCTAGAGGTATCAATATTTTTAAGTTAGATAAATCTGAGCTAGGCTTGATGTAAAATAAAAATAAGATTCCTCTGGATTCTCTGTATTTTGCTTATAATGATTACAATAAGCTTATAATATGCTTGGATTTACTGTTAACATAGATGACTTAGCCCTAAAAAACTTTCACCCAAAACACTTGACTATCTGTAATCACTACAGCATTAATTTCTTGTTGCATCACACTTAGTAACTAATGGAAATGATATCTTTGGGTTAGTTCTGCTGCTGGTATAACTTTTTTGATGAAATTTTTTACTAGGAAGAGGTTAATAAGCACTGGTAATGGAGAAATTGAACATGTGTCCATTCCTTCCTTGGAGGAGAGAGGGACTGGACTCAAAATGGCCCTACTGAGCTGACAGGAGAGCTCTGCAATTCCTCACCACCTCTGCTAATTGTGTGCTGTGTTGGGGAAGGAGATGTTGTTAAGCTGTCACAAGCAATGCAGAATCAAAGCTTTAAAAGCTTAATAAAATACTGTATATGAGCTTGGGTGAAAATTCAATGTCCAAGCTCCATGGGGACTGCTATCAGCCCTGCCCTTCTCTGTGCCTCACTGAGCTGGTGACCACCTGCCCATCACCTGATCCCATCCCCTCTTGGGGGCTCTCTTCCCAACAAGGCTGGGCTCTGCCTGGGGATGGTGAGGTTGTCACAGACCAATGTCACCTTTCCTAGTCTATCTAACCTTGCTAGAGGATGAGGGAGGCAGCTCGTGTGTGAGGGTGGGCACTGCAGCCCCTGCTCCCATGTTTTATCCACTGTTCTATACTGTTCCCATAAATGGTGAAGTCACAGACTCCATGCAAATAGTGTTCCCAAGCATTTGATAATTTCAGAAGGATATATTCAGCCTGGTTTCCTAGGTTCCTTGCTTTTTACTTTTTTAATATATTACCATGTAGGGAGGAGACGGCAGCTAGCAGGTGATAAACAGCTCCCTCAGTTCTGTGCACCCACAGCTGATAGGAGAGATTTGTAACTCCTGCTGCATCAAAAGGCATCCTTTAATGCACCAGTTCTGGGAACAGCACATTACAGAGTGTGAACAGCCTGGCTATGAGCTCTGGCAAAGACTTAGTAGCAGAGAGTGAGACCTTCTCAACTACTTGCTGTGATACTGCTTTATGCCATATTCACTTTCCAAATCCTGTGAATATTCTCTATGAAGAATAAGAATCAGAGATAAGAATGTTTCTGTGAAACTGAATAGAGCTGCCTCTGTAAATAGAGGTAGGTGAATAATCTTAGATACCTGCAGGATTTGATGGATGTTCTGATGGCCTCACACACCAAATCTTTGTGATGGGACATCCTCTATGAGGAACACAAATGAGTAAAATTGTCAGGGTTCAGGATGGTACCACAGAGATATAAAAGCTAAATTGTCCAATTAAATGATGGTTTAAGGCAGCGTGAATCATTTAGAGAAGACTGGTTTGGGTCATATGCTGAAATGCATCTACAAACTATACCCAGTTGGATACTTCCTCTACAACTAAACAAATGTAAGCCTGTCACTTTAAATACATGGCAATCTCTTGACTTTAATGATACAATTGCAAGAGGTTCCTACAAAGGCAAAACATACACCACTAATCAGGAGTGAGTCTTTGAAGTGCAAATTGCGCATTTCCCACCGACTATTTGAAGTAAAAGATGGGAAACTTCAATTCACACTACTGACACAAAGACTCCAGTTTATCACAGGAATAAAGGTTTTAAATTTGCAATTTTCATCTACAACATAAGGTGTTAATGAATTTTATATTTTATCCAGATGGGTATGTAAATCTCTTACAAACTTTGTTACAGAGCATCTATTGTGCAACTGCAGTAAAGGGTGTAGTCAGCTGAGGGGAAAAACACCCCTTTTAGTTTGTTGTGGGTTTTTTTGTGGACCCTTACATGGGAACATTGTCCAACACTGTGACTAAAATCTAAGGAAAGATATATCAATCAGTTTTAGTCAGTATATGATGTCCTACAATAGTCACTGGGTTTTCTTTAGATAATAAACTGTATTCAATACATTTTAAAGTATTTCTTGTAAGAGAGGTGGAGCGTTACATATAAATTACCTGTGATCCGTCAATGACATTCAGTAAATGTTCACCTAGTTACTCTGTAAAAGCAGAATAAGATTTGTAGAGCAAGGAAATAGGTTTATTTTATTTTTTTTCCCCACAACTGTTGAACTATGATGTACAAAAGATTTTGTTTAAAAGCCTGACTTGAAATATTTTTTTACATCAAAAGTAGCCGAGTAAATTGCAACAACCTAAAGGGAATCTTAAAGCATCCACAGTTAGAGGATTCCACTTCTGTTTAAGTTAAAAATACTCTGTAATGCAATTTGTGCTGCCTGTTGCCTCTTGCCATATCACTGGGTACTCCTGAGAAGAGTCTGGCTCCCTCCTCTTTACACCTATGGTGTCTATGAGATTACAATGAGAGTGTTTTAAGTATTGCTAGCTCCAGATTAGACTTTTTTTCTGGGTCTATTTTATTTATATTTTCAACTCTGTCTCTTAGATTATGACTTTTATTTTGGCCTATAAAGTTTTATTACAGATACAGGAATTATGTAACATGAAGTTGAAGCCTTTCTTAAAATCAGAGGAGCAATTACTTTTTCAGAAATATTCCCTACAGCTAAATCCTAATAACTATTTCATATCTGAATCACACACACTTTAAGTCATTGGTGGCTACATAGATCTGGGTCTTTATAGTAATGCAATCTATCCAAACATGAACTCTACCTCTAATTACTAGGGATGTTCAAACTACAGATAATATTCTAAGCGCAGAACTGATTCTAACCCAGAGCTATCTCATCTGTGGAATAAATCACGGGGATAAGCTTGGCTGTAGTAGCATAAATGTAAAGTAGATTCTCTGAAGTCGATTGGGTAACTGTAGATTTATGCTGCCATTAGTGAGAAGTGATTTGCTGGAAATGTTTGCTTTTTCACTCCTCATTGCTAGATTTTCCACACCAGTAAAATGTGTTGTAGATATTTGTCCTTCAACAGTTAAATTGCAGTGGCAACATTTGCACAAATCAAGCATAAATGGTTATTTAGTAGCTCCCTTCCTGTAGGTAGTAGCCTGGGTTTCCTAGGATAACGTAGGCTACAGTGTCAGGCTGCTTGCCTGTCCAATCATTCCTTCAAATTTGAATTCTTTGTATATGAAGATACTATATAGTCTTACAGTGGCCTGTAAATATTGCGACAGTAGATGCTGCAGAAGAAACAGATACTATTAGCTTACTCTGATGGAAAGAAAGTCTGAAGGATAAAATTAATCTGGCCCTTGTCTGGAACTCCATGCGTCCCACCTGGGTCTCCATTATGTAGTAGGTTCCCTTAGACCCCATCCTTCCCATCTGGGAATCATCAATGTCATGGGTTAGAGAACTCAACTACATTTTAACCAAGAACTTTAACTAAAGTGTCAGACACAAAGGGAGGGTTTAACAAAACCACTTATGAATCTGCAGGCAATTAAAACAGCTTACCCTATTTGGGGAGGAAAAGCAACAAGATATTTTAATTCATTCCCTGCACACACATCAGGAAACTTTTCAAACCTAAACGTTTCTGCAGAAGACACACAAGTTCAATTTACAGATTCTGCTCAGCTTTTAAAGCATAACACAAAGAAACCCTCTAGAGAAAAAGATGTTACTAATGCCAAACTCACGGGAAGACTTAGGGAATTCAGATATAGTTATTACACATCAGAGAGCTCAGATATGACACATCATATTACACTTGGTTTCATGATCTTTGTTATTCCTTTAAATCAGCAGACAGATAAATAGTAGTTTCTCAGAGTTATTCTCTTCTTTTTGTAGCTAGGGGGAAACAAGATCATACCAGAGAGGTGATGGATGACTACAAATAGCAAAAGGACTGTCTGGGTAACACAGTCTTGCAATATCATTCACCCTATTCAAATAATATGCACAAACAGGAGGTTCCCTAGCTGCCAGCAGCAGGAGTCTGTTGAAGGACTAGGCAGTGGGAAAGAAGCTTAAGGAAGTTCAGTCTTCACCTCTTTTTCAGGCTGTAAACATGACAGTTAATAACAGAGACCAATGGAAGAAAATGGCAATGGAAAAATATTTTTCTGGCCCACCTGAAATAAGTTAGATACCAATTTTGTCATGGACATCTAAATAATGGAACAGTTATCAAGCTGGGTAACACTAAACCTTTTCTGTGTCGACTGCTATCTCTATTATAGCAAGTACAATGGATCAAACCCCCCACATTAATTCTGCAGATTGATAGTGTACTTTAGTTTATTGCAATCTTACTGGTCTGCAATGTATATCTGCCCTTTCAGTTACCTTCTTTTCTTTAGAAAAACACTTTCAATCTACCAATTTATTGCCCAACATGTTTCTTAAAATGTCATGTAAAATTAAATTTTAATAGACACAGTTGGTAATAATCAATGACCTTTTAGGATATACTGTGCTGATAAGTGGTTACAGACTATCTTGCCTGAAATATCGTCAGTGATCCTATTCTTTCTCCAAATATCTGAATAATTCCTACAGGAACTTAATGAAAATTTCACAGACTAGTAGATAAGGCGGATAGTCTCTTTTGCCTTTTGATTTTCCTATCTAGCAAGCAGGTTCTTGCAAACAGAGCAAATGTGTAGAATAAATAGTATGATTTTTTATTATGAAAGACTATATACAGAATCATCACATGTAATACAGATCTGGGCTGTATTGAGATTTTTAAAGTGAAATTTCCTTTACCCCAGACACCCTGTGTCTGGATACACTGAGAGAAGCTACAGGTTTGCCTGGCTGAGCACGTTCCCTGGTGTGAGGTCCCAGGGGAGTTAACACAGCTAAAGCTTAGAGTTGCATTGCTATGATTAGATTGTTACTGCACAATTACTGTTTGGATTGCATTGCAGCAGAGTACTGAAGAAGTCACAGGTGTGTGTACTAGAAATATCAGTTTATGTTAGTGGAACTAATGGTGTGAATTTAGCAGTGGGTAACTGCCTTACTCAGGGAAACAATTCCCTTAGTTTGCAAACTGTTTACAGAAGAGGTGACAGTAGGATCAGTTTATAAGCTGCCAACAGCAAAATATTAAGACTCATTAAAAGCTCAGTGTTTTGTGCAGCATGTTTGACTTTTTTGAATTGTGTATATGAAACAACTAGAGGAGGGAGTTGTTCTCCATATGATCTTCTTAAATCAGGCAAGGACTCTGACCAGGCCTGTGAAACAGGCCGCCAAGAAAAATTACAGGAAAAGAGACAAATGGGAGGCCATGTGTCAGCTGGGAGGCCATGTGTCAGCTCC
>VZRI01010597.1:49332-60763 GCA_013397515.1 Upupa epops | reverse complement strand
CTCAATCTGTTCCCCAACCAGCCCGTACTTATGCCTGACATTGCCTTGACCCAGGTGCAGGACCTTGCACTTGGCCTTGTTGAATCTCACAAGGTTGGCACTGGCCCACCTCTCAAGCCTGTCCAAGTCCCTTTGGACAGTATCCCTTCCCTCCAGCATGTCCACCACACCACACAGCTTGGTGTCATCAGCAAACTTACTGAGGGGGCACTCAATGCCACTGTTCATATCACCAACAAAGATATTAAACAGCACTGGTCCTAGTTCTGACCCCTGAGGGACACCACTTGTCACTGCTCTCCAATTAGACCTTCAGCCATTGACCACAACCCTTTAAGTGCGACCATCCAGCCAATTCATTGTTTAGTGAGTGGTTTGTTCCAGTTTGGTAACCAGAATGTTGTACTGGACAGTGTCAGACACTCTACATAAGTCTAGGTAGATGATGTCATTTGCTCTTCCCTTGTCCACTTGTGCTGTAAGGCCATCATAAAAGGCCATCAAATTAGTTTGGCAGTATTTGCCTCTGATGAAGCCCTGTTGGCTACCAATCACCTCTTTATTTTCCAGAGGCCACAGGAGGGCTTTTAGGAGGATCTGCTTCATGATCTTGCTAAGCACAGAGTTGAGGCTGACTGGACGATAGTTTCCAGGGTCTTCCATTTTTCCCTTTTTAAAGATGGGGATGATGTTTCCCCTTTTCCAGTCAGCAGGAACATCACCAGACTGCCACGATCTTTCAAATACGATGGCTAGTGGCTTGGCAACTTCATTCACCATTTCCCTCAGGACCTGTGGGTGGATTTCATCAGGCTCCATGGAACTGATGGTCCTGATGGCATGTTTAGGTTCTTCAGATGGCCTTGAACCTGATCTTCACTGAAAGTGGTTGGATCATCCTTCACCCTGTCTCTATCTTTGTCTACTGGGATTTGAATGGAGTAGCTAGAGCCTTTGATGCTGAAGACTGAGACAAAGAAGTCATTAAGCACCCCAGCCTTGTCCCTGTCACTTGTGACCAGGTCTACATTGTCCCTCCAGAAAGGTCTCTGTCATTCCTAGCCTTCCTTTTGTTACTGATGTGTGCAAAGAAGTCCTTCTTGTTTCTCTTTGACCCCCTGGCCAGATTTAATTCTATCTCTGAAATCCTGGCTGCAGAGAAAAGCAGCCTGCCCCTGCTTCTATTGCCTATGGACTTTCTTCTTGCATCCAAGTCCAGGAGCCCCTTGTTAATCCATGCTGGTCTCTTGGCATTCTTGCCCACCTTCTTTCTTGGAATACACTGCTCCAGGGCTTGGAGGAGTTGGTCCTTGAATAACGATTGGCTCTCTTGGGCACCTCTTCCCTCTAGGGCTTCATCCCATGGTACCCTGCCAAGCAGATCCCTGAGGAAAGTGAAGTCAGCTCTCTTGAAGTCCAGGGTTACAAGCTTACTATGCATCTTCTTAGGTACCTAAATAATCTTAAATTCCACCATTTCATGATCACTGCAGCTGAGACTGCCCATGAGCTTCACTTCACTCACAAGCCCCTCCTTGTTGGTGAGGACACAGTCCAAGACAGCACTTGTTCTTGTAGGTTCCTCTACTACTTGGATGAGAAAGTTATCCTCAACACAGTCCAGGATCCTTCTAGACTGCTGGTGCCGGGCTGTGTTGTCCTTCCAAGAGATACCTGGATGGTTGAAATCCCCCATGAGGACCAGAATGTGTGAACTTGAAGCTGCTCTTGTCTGTTTATAAAGAGCCTTGTCCTCCAAGTCCTTCTGGTCAGCTGGCCTGTAGCAAACCCATACTGTGACCTCCCTTTTCCCTGGTTTCCCTTTGATCCTCACCTGTAAGCTCTGTGTTAGTTCTTCTTCCCTACCCAGGTGGACCTCCACGCATTCAAGCTGGTCTTCGATGTAGAAGGCAAAACCCCTCCCCTTCTCCCTTGTCTGTCTTTCCTAAAGAGTCTGTACCCACTTCCTGCTTTCCAATCCTGAGAACCACCCCACTACATTTCAGTGATACCAACAATGTCATAACCCTGCAGGTATGCATAGACCTGCAGCTCTTCATGCTAGCTCCCCATGCTCCATGCATCAATGTAAAGGCATTTAAGACTGGTCCCTATTGAAACTGGTTTACTGACTGGAGTTCCATTGTCCTTCATCAGGTGTTCTCTTCTGGCCTGTGGTTTATTCCCAGACCCAGGTTATCTATTGGTATAATTGGCCATTGCAGTGGAATGGATTGTGGATCCTTCCCATGAACAAACCTACTTTAAAGCACTCCTCTCTAGTTTGGAAAGCTTGTGTGCAAAGACATCCTTTCCCTTTTCTGATAGGTGTACCCCATCAGCCCCTACAAGACCAGGTTTCTCAAAGGCATTCCTATAATTTAAACAGCCAAAGCCCTGTCCATAGCACCACTCCCTCAAACACTTACTGCTTTTCCTTATTCTATTGGCCCTTTCAAACCTGGGAGTATTGACAAGAAGATAACCTGTGCTCCTGAGTCCTTCACTGTGGCTCCTAGTGCCTTGTAATCCCTCTTGATGTTCTTTATGTTATTCACTTCTGTATTGGCGCTGCCCACATCGAGCAGCAGAAATGGACAGTAATCAGTGGGGTACAAGGTCTGGTAACCTCTCTGTGACATCCCTGATGCAGGCCCTTGGTAAGCAGGAAACCTCTTCAGACAGTGGGTCAGGGCAGCAAATGGGTGCCTCAGTGCCTCTCAGAAGAGAGTCACCCACAACTATCACCTGTCACTTTTTCTTGGTTGTACTGGTTGTTATATGACAGGGAACTGGTTTGGCTGTCTTTCCCATGTCAGAGAACCTCCCAGTCACAGGTTCATTTCCATCCTCTGTCTGAAGAGCTGCAAATTGGTTCTGCAGGGGCACCTCAGGTTTTGATGGTGAACTCTTCTTCTAGATCTTGCTTTTGCAAGTTGCCATTCCTCACTATTGCTCCCTGCCCCTTTTTTTGGGTGGGCAGCTGTGGAAGTTTGGGACTTTTTGGCTATAGGCTGCGAGTTTGATGCAGATTGCACTTGAAACCAGTTATCTTCCTCCATTTCTACTTCCCTGATACTTTGAAGTTAGTAGTGAGAAGCTCCATTCAGACTGAGAATAAATCTGAGTAAGGAGCTAAGTAATACTGTCCAAAATGCATAGGCACTAGTCTGTTGCTTTCCAGGTTTTTCTCAGTATGTTATTTACTATTGAATACACAACTATAATTTTAAAATTACATCCCCAGTCATTATTTTTAAATAACTACAAATATTTAAAACTTTGCACTTATGATGATTTTTTTCTTGGACATAAACTTGTGACTTGCTGAAAAACCTATTAGAAAAATACAGAAGGAGAAGTCCCTAGCCTTTTGCCCTTAACAAAGACCAAGTAAGTGTGTGGTTATGGAAAACTGCTGCAAGTCAGGTGAGTGCAGCACTGCATAGCTTTGAAATACTGAGATTGGTCTGGAGACTCCCATCGTTGCCCAGCTTTCCTTCCATGCCTCAGTGTTCTAGCTAAAAACAAGCTTCCCTTCATAGTGAGTTATAAATGCAAACCAGCTTATGAATAGACCAATAAAAATGTCACTGTGCTAATGTCACTGTGCTCTGAAAGTGTATATCAATGGAGCCTTTCAGAGCACCATATGAAACCATAGACAACGACTCTTTTTAAAACATCACAAGCAGTGTTTCCCTAAGAGCCTGAGAAACCCCTATAGTACCCTTTACCCCCTTTGGGGAAAACAAAACTTGGCATTCCTAATGCCAAAAGGATACCTTTTGATAAAACGTTCACCTAAACATCATGAAACTTGGGGATTTACCACAATTAGTCAAAAGTGTAACTCTAAATGCTGTCTCTAATTTTGTTGTGTAAGTGGCTTTTTCTGTGGCCTCAAGATCTAGTCCTAATGAAATGTTTTTGGATATGGAGCAGTTTGTAAATTAAACCATTGCTTTCTTTTACAACATTTCACTGCTCTTGTTGTGTATGACTGTGAAGGGGTGTGTGGCACCCTAAAACATCATTTGCTCTTTCTTACAATGGCTTCAAATAAAACTCTGAATATGTGTACAGAAACATGGCTTCTTAATGAATGTAGGCATGGTGATTCTTACCCATGTTTCAAATTATTACCTTATTAACATGAATGTATTGAAAGCATCTGACTTTACTCATGATTAAAATCATAGCAGTTGTGAAAGGTGAGAGCTGGCCCTTTAAGCTTAGTACAACTATCCTGGTTTGAGTTAAAACAAGATTAAATTATGTTCAGATTTTACTTACCAGCTTGTTCTCATCTAACTAATTGCACATTCTGAAGTTAATGGCATATTTTTGCAGACAGCATCTGCTTCTACAAATCATAGTGCTTCATGTTTACAGTTACTACTAAGGGTTGGTTTGTAAAAGGGTCTTCCTTATACTTGCTGTTGTGAAGACCAAGGTCACTGCTAAATTTTTTGTGTCACTCCAGGGATGCAATAAACAGCTGCACATCCAGGGAGGAACAGACAGGACAGGTGACACTAAACTGACCAATCTCATGGATGTCATATTTGGTGGAAAACAGGGGTCAGTGTCTTCTTCTGTGGTTGGTGTCTGAGAAGGATTCTATCCATTCTGCCTTGAATGCCAGTTCCTGAAACTAGTTCTGGTACTCAGCTTCTGAATGTGGTTATTATTTTCATTAAAGCAGTTCTGGTTTTCTTTTCCAATACATATGTCTCTCTACCTTATTANGACAGGTGACACTAAACTGACCAATCTCATGGATGTCATATTTGGTGGAAAACAGGGGTCAGTGTCTTCTTCTGTGGTTGGTGTCTGAGAAGGATTCTATCCATTCTGCCTTGAATGCCAGTTCCTGAAACTAGTTCTGGTACTCAGCTTCTGAATGTGGTTATTATTTTCATTAAAGCAGTTCTGGTTTTCTTTTCCAATACATATGTCTCTCTACCTTATTACCTTTCTATTCCCCTTTGGGAAGGGAGGAGGGTTTAATAGAGAGGACCTGTCACTTGTCTAGTGGCTTACCCAGCGTTTATCCATGACAACAAGCCCTTCTCTAAGGAGCCAAAGATAGTGTATGTGTGTTGTTTTTGTTTTTTCTATTTATCTTTTTCTTTCTACACTGGCTCTGTGCTATGATTTTATTGAAGATTTAAAAATAAAACTGTGATTTCAATTCACAGTTTCCAGCTCAAATGAAAACTGTAGGGAAGAGAGAGGCAACTGAAGTTTCAGCGTATTCTTACAATGTCAGTTTAACAACAAAACTGTCAGCTCAACAAATTATTTACAGCAATAATCTCTAAAATGTCTTGGAATGTAGAGTCAATCATAGCTTAACAACTAAATAGGAAGTGAATGCTGGCATATTTTGATTCAGATTCAATGTTTGATTTTACGGGGATGTTCAGAGGTATAGGTCTTGACTGTGAGTGTTTTTTGTACGCATAAAATAGAAATACATACATGCTATTGTTTTAGAATCTCTTACAGTAGTTTTGATCCTCTTTTTTAATCTTTCATAATTGAATGAAAAGCTATATTCTTTCATAGCCATCTGGGGAAGACGATGTATCTAACTATAATTTGATATATGACAAGAAAATTTGATTCAGTGTCCTCAAGGCACACCTTCAAATCTCCTTTTTTTCTATTACTTTTGACTTTCGACATCTGAGACAACTGCACAAGCTCATAACTAAATGTTAAGAGTTTATCCTGAGTCAAAATTTGCTGATCAATTCAGTCAAGGTGCTCATGGGCTGAACCAAAAAAAAAAAAAACCCAATTCACCAAGAAGCGTTCAAAAACTGCTTACAAATTGCAGGAAAAAACAAAATATAACTTGATTTGAGGAAAAAACAAGACATATTTCATTCACCTCACATAACAACCCAACACAAAGATGAATCACACGTTTTTATATCACTGGACCAAGCTGCTATCTCCATTCCCTCAAAAGGAAGAGACTTCCAGCAGCTCTCTTTACTTGTAGAAATGTGAAGTCCATGTGCTTTCTCCACTTCAAGTGTGCCAATTCCTACAGTTAAGAATGAGGGAAAACCTCTCTCCATTTCAGCAAACAATGGACTTCAGACTTCCTTCCACTGATCTCTGGAGTATCGCTATCTCTATTCATTCACTATGTTCTGAGGGCAAGATGACTGCTGTGGATGCCATGGATGGATGCCATGTCTCTCTTACTGGACAAAACAAAGAAATGAAGAAGTCAAAAATAAGATGCTTCTAACCAGTCATACCAGTTTGCAGAGTAAAAAAAAAAAATTGCACAAGTTGCCATAGCAACTTCCCAATGCCTCAGGCAAGAAACTTGGTCACATTCAAGCTACAACACCAATTGTGTCCAACAACACCAAATACAGCATGACAAGGCAAAACCCATTCATCCACCAGGGGATTTCTTTCAAAGGTGTTCAATTTACTTCTCAGGACTTCCTTGTGCATTGATTTGTTTTGCAAACTTTTGAATAAGAATTGTATTTGAAGGCAAAAGTGAGCTATATGGTGAACAGTTGCAGTGTGGTAAATTTAACCTGGAGGTGGAATTGGTACTCATATTAACTGAGACCTCTCTTTAATATCAAGTATCTAAATGGATAGTACTCCATTTAGATAGGGCTAGGTCTACTGGAATGCTGAATACAGTGACTATCCTCTGTTGGATCTAAGTGAATTTTTTCTGTATTTATTAATGTAGATAGTGTATCTATCAAGTCTCTGTATTTTGGCTTTTTAAAGAATGGGTGTAGGTGACTGAGAAGATTGCATTTGCTTTTCTTGTGGTGTTGAAATAAGGTAAAGAGGTGTACTGTGAAGAAGTGTCAGAGGATTTAACAATAAAAAAATCAACGCTGTGAAAGTCTAGTAATGTTTGTAATAAACAAGCAAGGCAAAGCAGTCTCCTAGTACCGTTTAAGGGCTAATTCAACAGGTTTTTGGAGGTTCCGTTGTTAAAGCAAAGGTGCCTGCTCTTTCTGTGTGACGCTAAACACCACCATTCCTTACACAGAATATCCTTTTTAGAATAGCACTCCATATTTTGTTTTTAATCAGTTTGTTTAATCTATAAAAATTCAAAATTTAACTGAGCAAAATAATTATAGGGAATACCATATGTATTTTCTTTGCATGATTGTGCCACTTTTTTTGTGCTTAGATATTAGCAGTACTCAGTATCAAACAACAGCAAAGTTATTAAGAAAATAAATGCTAGGATTTTCCTGCTGTATTTATGCAAAGCATCAGTTGATCATCTAAGCTAAGATTGTAGAAGTTCAATAGCAGGATTAATTGCTATTATTGAATAATTGAATTGAATAAAATTGAATTATTCATGTTCCTGTAAAAGGAAAGCAACCTGAAAGCTGAGGGTTACAGAACTGAGGACTTTTAAACTTTTTTCCATCAGAAGAGTTCCAAGCCCTTTGGGAAGATGCTCACTGGGGTCTTTAATGCTTTCTGCAAAATAGAAAGTTAAGCTAAAGCTGAAATTGGAAAATTATACAGTGAAGGTCAACTGTGTTATACAATGTGTAGATGTGATAGAGAAGATGAGATTATTTTCAGGTGCTCGGTTTAATTTTTTAATACTGTTTTTTTATGCAGCATTGTGTTACAGTGAGATCCAAAACACATGGGACTGCATCAGTGTTCATGAGGGTGCATACACCAGACCCAGCACACATCAAACATACGTCCTCATTCTCCTCTTCCAGCAGTGTAGATTCTACAGGAATGCATGACAGTACTTCAGACTGGTGTTGGTATGCTCCAAATAGGTATTCTCTCTGGACAACCAAGGGAATAGCATGATACAATGCACTGTGGTGTATCTTGACAAGGGGTATACATACAGGCTGAGTCTCTGAGGTGGAAAGCAGGACATGGTCTCTTAACAACAATAGGAGAGGCCTCCACTGCAGTTATTTCAGGAGCAGGACTGGAAGGGCAGGTGTATGTGAAGTTGCTAACTTCATAATTTACTTGTAAGTATATTTATACAGAAGATCCAGAATAAGCAGACTCAGAATGATGATCAGAAGGCTTTATCTAGCTGCACTACAAGAGAGAATATTAAAAAAGTTTTCAGTGGATGATTTATGTGTGGAAAAAAAAACAAGTAGAAATGTGGGTTAAGCAGAAGACAAAGCAAAATAGGCTGTTACCAGCAGATTATTAAAAGCCCAACACAGTAGTGCTGAGGAGACATTAATAAACCCATTCAGGGAGGATTACTGCTATTAGGAATAATGACCAGTGGCAGCAGTGTGTTTTATATATAAAGTGGAGACTATATCTGCCAGCAACAATTTCTGCTGGAGCTATTTTCTGTCTGCTGATACACAGGACATTTTCCCCTTTATCACAGTGTAGCATGCAGTTTGATACTTATATTTTCATCATTGCAATCCTCCCTCTTTCCCTGGTAAAGCTAATAGAGTTTGCTAATTAGTTACAGAAAAGATGGCCAAGAATCCAAACGTAGAAAATATTTGAAATGTTGACAAGAATTGCAAAGTCAGAGTTCTAAGAAGGCTAATTTTTATTCCATTGACCTATTCAGACTCATAGCCAGGAATTTCTGCACAAAATCTTTCTTGTGAGGCACAATGCATGAGTGAGCTGAATTATGCATCTTCTTGCAGGCTCTCTGAAGGCATGGTCCTGTCCCAGTCTGGAGTCTGAGGTCTGGGGCTGCCCCTGGGTCATAGAGAACCTCTTTAAGTGGTGGACCAGATTACTTCGGTAAAATTTATAGTTGGTAGGGTTTCACTGATTGGAACGGTATCCTTGGGTTGTATAATGGTATGAGAGAAGAAATTGCTGTACTGCTTTAATGTAGATGTGGCAAGGACTCCATTGTGTTACAGGGTTTAGAAACTTTTGTTGTTGGTGATCTAACAATGGGAAAATCCTTTGTTCCCTTTGGGAAAATCTTAACTCTGAATCAAAAGATGTATGTGACAGACAGATGGGACTGTACTTCCTATGAGGTCACTGAAGCTTGTAAAATATGAAACACATGAAACAATTTTTTGCAGTGTAGATCCATACATTGAGAGGAATTCTCACCGATCACATAAGAAGTACATTAGTGTGCATTAAAAAGAAGATAGAGAAAGTATGGGACAAAGAAAAGGAACAAGCACTGAACAGTTCCAGCTCTCCTTCTCATGGTGTGCTTCAGTTCTTACGACAGGCATTATGCTCCAGCAGCTGAGCTTTTGTCTAGCAAAACTTCAAACCTGGAGAAATTTTCAAAACAGATCTAAGGAGGAACAAAAATGGGTTTGTGTTTCATCTATATTTCTTCATGCAGGATCACCTTTTTAATAAAAACCTATGCAAAGACAACAAACTATAGTAACAAGTAGTTTTGGTCTGGGATCCTTCATGAACAGTGAAGATCTGATTTTTACTAGAAGATATGCAAACCTGTCAATGTAAAACAGTGAGAGTAGCCAAGTAGGGACTGTTGTGTACCTGGAGGTCTATCTTGGACTTACAGGCATCGTTAACTTTCACATAAATATCACTGGCCTAACACTGCCGCCACTGGGAATTGTGTTTACTGATTTCAAAACCAGATGAGACAAAGAGGTGGTCTGGAAATCCCATCTCTGTCACTGCTGGAAGACTAGTCCTTTTCGTGTGGAGAGTGCCTTTCCATTCTAAGCCTTGTCAGAAAGATGAGAGCCCTGCAGCATCCCCTGCAGCCCAGGCCATCCCTGGAGTTCAGCATGGCAACAGATGTTACCCCCTGTAAGAGACATTATAGATTTACACCAGACATCTGAAAGGCTGTAAAATGCAGTCACTACTGAGATTCAAAAGGTGTAGTTCCTGCCTCTAAACCACTTCTGTCATCACCAGACACATGCAGTATCACTGAAGTTGGGGTTTACTCTTGTGTGTAGGGAAGTAGATGTATATGGTTGGACTATGTTAGGACATGAGAACGTCACTGGGAAGCCTACAGGAGCTAGATAGAATTCCAAGTTATCATCATTAAAATTGCAGTTACAAATGCAACTTTTCTTTAGTGATTGTACCATTTTAGTAATATTTTTTGTGATGATGCACTATGAAGTCTTCCAATACGCCTTTTTCAAGTAACCATGCTCCAGCAATATCCAGCTTCTAGAAATGAAATGTCATGAGAACTGAGATACACCAGCAAACATGTGACCTCAATTGCTGTAAGTATGTCCTGGTTTGCTGGAAGCATGTTATCTTCTGACATGTTGATGTAAATGTACCTTATTTTGCCTGATGATTAGATTTTTCTATGCCTGTCAGTCACCACATGTTGTTGCTGTGACCCCTGAGCCACTCTTTCTCTGCACTTCAAATGCATCCTCTTAGCCCAGCAACCAGAGAGGTGATGGTGCATGGAGCTGATTTTAGATATGTATGGTGTAGCCTAAGTAACAACATGTAAATTGCCACATGATCAAGTAAATAACTTAGGAAAAAAGGCAGTGTTCGTTACTAAATCAAAAACTTACTTTGTTCCAGAAATTATCTGGGCACCTTCTGCCTTCTGTTCTGTGTGATTCTGTTGAACAGTGTAACCTGTTGACTCAGAGCTTCTCATTCCACAGTATACTTAAATGAAAAATAATTCAGAGTTATAAGCAAGTTACAGTTCTGTCTTATCTTGTTTTCCAGTTTGTTGAACAAAAAGATAGCTAATTTGGTATAATGCAGTGGGCCATACTAGATCTCTTTTGTAACAAAAATAAATGTCATTAATCCTAAATAAATGATCTAATTTTATGTGCTCAAGGAATTTACTACTCAATGCTTACTACAGGTTTCTTGTGAGAATTACATTGAAGGAGAGTTTATGTTTTTTTATCAAAGAATGGAAAGCACATATTGTCCAGTCCCTGGCTTGTTACCAGCGTAGTATCCTGATTGCTTAAAAATGCTTTTCAGCAGTTTGATATGGAAAAACAACTCACTTGGATAACTTGTTGAATAGCTTTTCTACCTCTCTTCTTTTGGCCTGAAAAGATTGTACTTCTTATTTGGTAAAAGCTGGTATCTGAATTCTCTAGTGTTTTCTATGGGGGTTGTGGCAGTAAGGCCCTGAAAGAGAGCAGCCCAAAGGGCAGAAAGATGGGGCTGTCCTCAGACTGGGATCCACCTGGCTGGAAAGTAGACCTGTAGAGAGGGAGCTGGGGGTCTTGTTGAATAGCAAGCTCAATATGAGCAGAGTGCAGGGTCAACAGGATGCTGGGCTGGATTAACAGGGGCATCACCAGCAGAGATAAAGATGGTTACTTGCCATTCTACTCAGTATCACAGTATCACAATAATGATGAGGCTGGAAAAGACCTTAAAGATCATCCAGTCCAACCTAAAACCAACCAAGTAACCCAAA
>VZRI01010597.1:26829-49215 GCA_013397515.1 Upupa epops | reverse complement strand
CCACCTCTGTGGGCAGCCCGTTCCAGTTCAGTGCTGGTCAGACCACACCTTGAGCAGTGCATTCAGTTTTGGTCCTCACTATACAAAGAAGATGCAGATAGACTGGAGACGGCCCAGAGACGGGTGACCGGGGTGACTGGGTCTGGAAGACCTCCCATATGAACAAAAGCTGAGGGAACTCAGTCTGTTCAGCCTTGAGAAGAGAAGGCTCAGAGGGGACCTTATTGTGGTGTTCCAGTACATTAAGGGTGGCTACCAGGAAGATGGAGACTTCCCTCTCACAAGGAGTCATGTAGAAAAGACAATGGGGAAATGGTTACAAATTGCTCCAGGAGAGATTCTGACTGGATTTGAGAGGAAAGTTGTTCATGATGAGAGCTGTTAGACAGTGGAATGGTATTCCAAGGGAAGTGGTGCCCAACTTCAGGTAAATTAAAGGCTCAACTTGATAGAATTCTGGATCAGCTCATTGAAACTGTATGCTGCTTTAAGAGGTTGGACTAGATGGTCTTTGAGGTCCCTTTGAACCTATGAATGACGAAAGGAGACATAGATGAGGCCAAGTTCTTGAAGCTCAGCCTGTCAGGGGGATTTCACTGCAGGGTAGAATGAAGTCATGGATCAGCTAGAATCAAGAGCTGATCTTCCTCATCTGTCTAGTTGTTTTACACTGAGTAATTGTCTCACTGTTGTACCAGAGAGTAAACAAAGGAAGAATTGACTTGCAAAAATGTGAAGGGTTTGTGACATGCTGGAAAGCCTACCAAAAATCACGTGTCTAACCCCCTCCTTGTCCACAGAGGACTGTTATCTGACCTGATGTGACAACCAACCTGCCACAGCTGCTGCCATACCTTCAATGACAATCATAGTGCCCACTAAACTGCACACTTTGCAGGGTTATTTCATGCACTGTGGCTACTGTGCTTCAGGTTCAGTTTGAAAAGATGGAGATTGGTTTAGTTACATAGGGAAATGTCCTGTCCATGCATGCTAAATCAGCAGCCTGATGGTGTTCTCTGTATCTCACACTACCAAATCCTACACTTAATGAAATAAATGGAAGTTTTGGCATAAATATCAAGGAACAGGGACAAAAATTGTGTTGCAAAAAAAAAAGAAAAGAGCCCAACAACATTGTTTTGAGACAGACTTAAGTGTTTCTGGCCTTGAAGAAAGAATACTCTTTGTCTACACTAAAAAAAAGGTAAATGCTATTTGCTCTGGGTTGTTGATGGCCAGGGACAGATTAGATCTTGAATTACATAAATGCAAGTCCAAGGCAGCTCTTGGATTTATCTCAATCAGAGACTGCTGGTGTTCAAATCTTTTCACCAGGCTCAGAATACTATGAGTTTCCAGCAGTGCAACAAACATGCCTTATTCTATCCCCATCCTTGCAGGAGCAAAGTCCTTTTGTGTTATTAATGACATGGCCTTCTGTGGGAGGGATCAGGCTGAGGACTGAGGTAGGAAATTAAGTGGAAGAGACTATGGCTGAAGAAGAGGAATAAGGAAGCTTCACTGGGGGGTTGGGAGGGAGTGGGATTGTGATGTTTCCTGTGTCTTTCACTAAATCTTCTCTCATATGAACTAATCCTAAATTATATAACTATCCAGACTCTTTCCATACTTCTCTGTTCAGCTATAACTTTTACTGCTTGCTTTTCAACTCCCTGAAAGTCCAGTGGGCTCACTCTTCTGGACTCTACAGAGGTATGCAGTCTGATGAGCCCAGGACACTAAGATGACCAGACTCATGGTGTCTGCTGTAGTCTGTGCATACGGACAGCGAGTGACCTCAGGAATTTCTCACTTCTTTGCCAGCAATACCTCAGCAGTAGTCTGCATTTTACACTCTCCAATCCCAGCAGATCCAGCTTTCCAGTGTCCTGGCAAGAGCAAAGTATTTAGTGGGTTTCTGTCTCCCAGTGGCTGGAATGCTTTGATGGCTATGATCTGCCTTTGTTATGTCTCTCCCTGGGCATTTTTCTTTCTTTACCCATGTGCTGATGTGTGTGTTTTTACATATATGTGTGTATAGACGTATACATACTTATACCTACACATTAATCCTGGGAATGGGACACAGTAGAGAGGTCAATAAAAGATGAAAGTCTTGAGGTATTTGCTGCACTGTTCTCATAGCTATTTTATGCTGACAGTGATAGAATGCTGATAACAGTGCAGATCAGACAGGACATCTCACTGTCCTTGCCCTACCAGAGCTGAGAAAGAATTATTCTCAGAATCACAGAATTACTGAGGCTGGAAAATACCTCTGAGATCATCTAACCCAGCCTATGACCTAACGTCACTGCAATAAGCTACACCATGGCACTAAGTTACAACCATCTCCAGTCTTTTCTTAAAAATCTCCACGACCTCCATGGGCAGTTCATTCCAAGGTCTGATCACCCTTTCCATGAGGCAGTGCTTCCTAATATCCAAGCTAAATCTTCTCTAGCACAGCTTCAGGCCATGCCCTCTCATCCTAGCACTAGTTGCCTGGGAGAAGAACCTGACCCCCACCTGTCTATAACTTCCCTTCAGGTAGTTAGACAGTAATGAAGTTCCCCTTGAGTCTCCTCTAGGCTCAACAACCCCAGCTCCCTCAGCCTCTCACCATAAGACTTTCTGTCTGGTCCTTTCACCAGCCTTCATGCTCTCCTCTGGACCTGCTCCAGCACCCCAATCACTTTCTTGTAGTGAGGGGCCAAGAGGTGCACAGAGTGCTCAAGGGGAGGCCTCACCAGTGCCCTGTACAGGCAAAAAATTACGTCAAGCCAGGATGCCACTGGCCTTTAGTGCCATCTAGACACATTCCTGGCTAGCACATAGTTAGGCATTTGTTGACCAGCACTTCCAGGTCTTTCTCTGCCAGGCTGCTCTTCAGCCACTCATCCCCCAGTCTGTAGCTCTGCTGGGGGTTATTGTGGCCAAAATTGTGGCACTTGGCCTTGTTAAAAGTAATCTACTTGGCCTCTGCCCATTGACCCAGCCTGTCCAGATCTCTCTGCGGCATCTTCCTCCCCTCCAGCAGATTAACACTCAGCCTGAAAACGTGGTGTCATTTGCAAATTTACTGAGGGGAGATTTGATTCCCTCATCCAGGTTGTCAATAAAGGTGATGGATAGAACCAGGCCCAGCACTGGTCCCTGGAGGACACTGCTGTTCACTGAACACCAACTGGATGGGGTACCATTTGCAACCACTATCTGTGCCCAGTCACCCAGCCAGTTTTTAATCCAGTGGAGTTCTCTACCACACACATCAGGAACCTCAAGGACTATTCTCTCTGCTGTATTGTATTTCCAGCCAGACATCAGGAAAATTGAAGTCCCCTATGAGCAAAAGGGGCAGTGATTATGAAACCTCTTTCTACTTCTTATAAAAAAATTCATCTGCTTCTTTGTCCTGGTTGGGTGCTCTATAGCAAATTCCCACCACAAAATCTTGCTGGCCTTTTTACTGATTCTCACCCATAAGACTTCAGCCTTATCCTCACCCTTATTAATATTTATGCTTTCACATGTCTCCCTAACACCAAGTGCCACTCTACTATCTTTTCTCCTTGCCTATCCCTTCTGAAAAGTTGATGCCTATCAATTGCAGCACTCCACCTATGGGAGTCATCCCACCAAATTTCTGTGATGGCCGCTATATCACACATTTCCTACTGTACAGCAGCCTCCAGCTCTTCCTGTTTATTGCCAATGCTTCATGCATTGGTGTATAAATGGTTCAGGAAGGGAAATGAGCGCACAGTTTTCAATGTTGAAGGTTGGTAGACTTTCTGGTTATCTGTGATGCCACACTGTCCTGTAAGTGTTGGGCTACTACATTCAGAGATGTCACAAATAAGGCCAGTTATCTCCTCAGCTTCTCCTGGAGTTAGTCTTATTATCCACAGTACACATTTCCTGAGGGATCCTGAAAACATGTATAAAAGGGATCACCTCTGCAAGAGCTCAGAACTCTGCATGTGAAATCAGTGTAACCAGTGAGGTTGGAGTATGAAAACTTCATCAATGCCTTCTCCACCCAGTATGCCAATTCCTGTGTGGAAGGAGGAGGTGCTTCACTGTTGTCACTAGGCTGTCCATCCTTTTGCGAAATTTTGTCTCTTACTTTGCAATACATGAATATTTATTTATATATTACTTTATGAATTACTAATGTGTTATAAACAAATATAATCTTTAAAATATACAATAAATAGTAAATATTATATTATTCTAAAATATTAAAATAAAATATTAACATTTTCATTAATATATTATTCCAAATTGCTTTTTATTAATAATAACTAGCATTTGTATTTGCATGGATATTTTAGAAAGCTTTCAAAAAGAGTGTATGATGACTAGAGGCAAAATCGCATGAAAACCCATATTTGCTTTCTTGCTAACCATATTTTGTTGAGCTACCAGAACTAACAGTAATGGTAACTTCAAGGAATTGTATTTTCAATATACCTGAAAAAGCAAAAAGCATATATGATGTATGTGAAACCACTTAAAGCACAAGCAGGCAAAGCCAAGCTGGACCTAGTGCTAGCATCTCATTACCAGAATCTCTGGTGGTCTTTATTGTATATCACAAAGTAGAAAGTAAAAGAAGGGAAGCATTCTGAACAGTGGAGGGATAAGAGTAGAACAAATTGTAAAGGAGAGCTGAATGTGCTGTGTATGTCTAAAGTCTTTCTTGGAGTGAGAGAGGTGGTCTGCAAGTGCAGACCTCCATTGCTGCTCACAGAGAAGTATCAACTGCAAACCCAGCTGGTGGAACTAGGCATGCACTCACACTGCATGTCAATGCGAATCAGTCTGCAGTGACGATGTCCGGATGTCTTGCAGGTGGCTGGGAAAGAGGACAATGAAACAAAGCAGTCATTCATTTCTTACCCTTCAAAGGTACACTCACAGTCTCATCTGGCTGCGTGAATCTGAAGGCCAAATAAGCTCTGCATTTTCTGTCTGGAAATGCTGACTTAGTGTCTTCAAAACACTTTTGTTTGCTAAGCTGGAGTGAGCCTCCAGGTTTCCAAGACACTTTCAAGAGAGGTAGGTGGGAAGCAGGGCTGAAAATACTAGAGAACAGTTATGCTGGGAGAAAGCCACACTGCTTTTGATCTCCTTCCTGTCTTGCCATCCCAATGTCCTGACACAAAGAACACTGAATGGCTCCAATTTTAGAACAGGTGTGACCAAGTCAGAAACACCATCATTATCAGCACTTTGAAAAATCTTCTAAATATCTTGGTCAGGCTTCTATATCCTTATTTGTCTGACTAGTTTCCTAAGTAAATGCATGTCAGGTAGAAATAAATGCACTGGGAAGGAAAAATCTAGGAAGATTTATTTCCCCTAGGAAGTACTGTTTCTGTGGAGAAGGGTGGATCCAGGCATGAGATAATCTCAAGTGTGATCGTATTACCAGTCTTTAAATGATATTTTCTTAATCTCAAATACATAGATTTACTCTCCTTTACATTGCTAAAGACCCATACTAAGATTGAAATGGGACATGTTCAGCTAAGGAAATTATCTTCCTCAACCTCGATGTTTCTATAAAATTATAGAAAATTAATAATCTTCTCAGCTGGACAAATGGGATTCTATAAAGCAGAGGTGGTTTAGCATATTACAAAAACCAACTACCTGTCTTTAAGAAAGTGATGGAGTGTATATTTTGACTAAATATAGTGACTGGCATTTTTGGATATGTAAATTCAAAATCTGCAACAGGTTTCACTTTAGTTTTGGTCTTATCACTAGAAGTGATCTATAATTGAACCTCACCCATACCCTCTAAATTATTTAAATACTTGTGTCATTTCCCTATTATATTGGACAACAATATATGTTTGACCAAAATACATAATTTCAGACTGCTCTCTCAAATATGAAAACCAAGTTTTTTCAAGAATTCCGAAGGAAGCGCTTTATTCTGGTAGTTTAAAATGCAGGTATATTTAAACAAAAATGCACTACTGATTTTTTTAAATGAAAGCCTTCAAGGGAACTAGTTTAGTTTTAGAGAAAATGAAATATTCTAGTCTTTAACATTAGTTCTCTCTCTTTTTAAACTCATCAATACTTAAAAAAAAATCACGTAAAAAAGAGCTGTTACTTTCTGAACTGCTCTGAAAGTGGTTCCTGACCTAATACTCTCTACCAAATCATGAATCAACATGAGCTTCATACTTGTCTTTTGTTGCTCTCTTCAGCCTTCTTGGTTAAATGAGAATAAATCTGGAAACAATACTCATGAAATTTATCATGAAGTCTTCATAAATGTTCTCGTTTTGCTTATTACTCTTAGCTTTGAAAACAAAATCCAGGGATTTATTATGAAGATAAGGAATTTGTTAACAGAAGGAAGTAAAGAAAGGGTTTTCAAAGATAGAAAACCATGTTTGAAGCCTTTCACCACCACCCACTGCTTTACCCCCAGCTTTTCTCCCAGCACAGAAGAAACTTGTGACTGCACTTCTACTCCCACTCTATCAAGAGAAAGAAGGAAAAGAAACAAAGAGAGATGGAGAATGAATTGCATATCATTCCTGAAGAACTAGCAAGCTGGAAGAGAGACTCTGCTCCATATCTGGCTGCAGAAACACCCTGAAAAGGTGATGACTCCCAAAAGCTGGAGAGCAACACAGCTGAGTATGCTAAAGAATATTTTGGTGAATAGGATTATGGGAAGGGATACCTGGCTGTTGCATGTCCATGGAAACAGTGTCAGTCTTATAAGCAGAAGGTTGTTGGTCTGAATCCCACCTGATTAAACATCAAACTACCACAGTAAAACAACTTGTTTATGTTTTCTCTGTATTTGGACCCTTCTCTGTCTCTTTCATGTTGCTGTTTTTGCTTCATTATCTCTTCTGTGTGGGATTTTTACTTTACTCATTTACACTACCTGGAAAGAATCTACTCTCTGTACATGTCTCTAACTCTCTTGAAAGTCACTGAAGGTGTTTGTCTTCTGCTGTGTCAAAAAGCAGATTGACACACAGAGCTGTGATTGCCATTCAGATTCCAATTTGATCACAGAAATTCACCAAAGGTATAGATGGGGGGTTTGGGGTTGTATCTGCTGGATGGTTGATTCCATATAGTATGAAAATAAGTTACAGGTTTTAAAGTTAATTTTCCTTTCTAGTTTTATAGTTCAGTATGTTTCAGAAATACTTAAAATTAGAAGTTGTTCTTTTGGTTGAAGAACAAAACTGTAACAGAAGTCTGGCTTCTAGTACTGATGCTGTAGCAAATCTGTGCTGCTTCACAGATTTACTCTCAGATTTACCTTCACAGAGGTTTAAAGACCTCTTTTGCCTTTTTAGCATCTTAGAGGTTTAATCTTTCTGAAGAAAATGGTAAGAAAATTTTCTCACTGTAAAATTGCTTTATGCCTATGAATACAATGCTGTACTGAAAGGAGGAAGGAGGAACAGATATGTATCTGTTGTCAAATCCACCTCCTCACTGAATACCTTCTTGCAGTGATACATATAGCAGATATCAAGGTATATCTCATTACTGCCCTTACCTCAGGAGGCATTTTATAAATCTGTCACATTTACATTGAATAGTATTTTAAATAAAGCTTTATCCTATTGCTTTTGTGGCTTTCATTTTGAAGGCAAATAGTTCTCAGGCACTGCATGTTGCACAAACACACTACTGGGAGAAAAGCATCAGGACAGATACTGTGAGTCTGTAAGAATGCTCATAGTTTCTGACAGCTCCATTTCCCCCTGCCATCTGTGTCCTCAGTCTTTCTGGAAATTACGGTGCATCAGCAGTTCTGTCCTATTACCCAAAGCTAAACTGATTTAGAAGGATATTTGATATGGCAGCAATTTCTTGAGTTCCACAGAAAAACTATAATATTTAGCACTCAAAAGAAGTTTCACATTGTGGAATTATAATTACTTCTGTGTATATATGTAGTATTGGAAAATAATTTCCATATTTCTGAGACTTCAAGTCTTTTTGCCAGATTATTTTGAGGTTTTTAAATGGGTTTATAGGTTAAAAAAAAAAATCAGAAAATTACCTGTTTTTAGGAGAAAGCCTTGCAGTCTCCTGGGAAAATACTTGGGACTTCTTGTGAAATCTGGGAGATCAACCTCTGCCCTGCTGTTTCTTGCTGTGCCAACAGCACCTTCTGCCTAGCTGCAGGCTTATCCCATCTTTTGGCACCATGGAATTTCTGCATGAGTCAGGAGAAAATCTGCCTTGGTGGATAGGTTGGAAAGAAATATAGCTGTACCTGTGGATAGTGCACTCTTAATCATTGTTTATTCAACATAGAAGTGTTATGCAGTGTCGGGAACTAGAAATTTCTTTCATGGTTATGTCTTATGTATAACAAGCAAGTTCTTGTGTGTCTTGTGCAGGGATTTGAAGTTTGGGATAGGTCAAGATTTGTATGCATTCAAATCAATGGGAGATTTCTTCACTGGTTTCAGTGGGGACACCACAATCAACCTGCAAGCCAGAATCCACAATGCTGTTTAAAACACTTCCAAGATCTGTTTTAAAGAATATCTGTACTTGTTTCATCTCTGTGGTTTTCTAATCTTCCTGTTACACCTTACCTTCTCAAGTGATCATGTTTTTTCTGTTACAGGTATATAAGGTGGATTCTATTTCACTTCATTTAGTTAGAAGTAATATAAACCCCTTCTAGCACCATGTTCTTACACCATCTACAAATTATTTGCTACCTTTGTTTCTTATTACTGGATGCTTTTTTTCATTTTGTCAATGGCAGGATCTCATTAGAGACACCTGAAAAAATACAGCATTGATGGTGAAATTCAGTACTTTAAAAAATATGGATGGTAGTTCCTCATGGTTTAATAATCAACATAATTCCACTAACTTTTGGTAATGGAACAGGTGATTCAGGAATAGGTAATGCAAAGTATTTTGGGGTTTGGATTATTCTTTTTCTCCCATTTATAAAATATAGTGAAATATACATATAAGAAATGTGCTTTTGTGGATCATTTTTCCAACAGAACATTTTTTCTCTTTTGTCTATGATTTTCATACAGCTATTAATCATAATCTGAAAATTATTTACTTCTCTGTACTGTAAATTTTTGTTAGACTCGCCCAATAAAGCTTTTCCAAAACTTACTGTAACCACATGAGACAAGAGTAAACTACAGTCCCTCCTGTTTGTTTACACATTTTATATCTACTTTCAGCTACAGTTGATTACACATTCTCATGATAGAAGCGGGGTACTGTAGTACATGGGTATAACCATCCTGTATCTGCTTATGGAATATGTGCTGTGTGCTGAAACACATGCTGATGTGACTCATCTGTCTGTTCCCATGGGTGATTTGGCTATCCAAAAGATGCTTGCTGTTCCTAGCCTAGTGATAGGGAGATGGGTGTGGGAAAGTTTACAAGCCTTTCTTTAGCTGTGATAGAAGAAAACTGGTTCCAAGGAGTCAAGTGGAAATATCCTATAGACTTTTTGAACCTAGGCGATAAATTGATGTTTGTAGATTTATGTGGGATTTCAAAGTGTTGTAATTTTCTGTGCTATCCATAGTAGACCTCATAATGTATGCACAATGAAGATGTGGATTCTCTCCCAGGTGGTACTCCTTTTCCCTGCTAAGGGTAGAAGGACCTATTCCCAGGACTCTTCTGGGATCCGGAATCAGCCTTTCAAATTTGTCAGAGGTCAAAACTGCAGTCCTAAAGTGATCATCTTGCAATTGCCTTCTCTTGCTGCACAAGTGGTTCTCTTCTGGCTTGTCAGTTATCTTCATTGCACTTTTCACCTTTCTCATTGCTGAGGAGATGGTATAGTCTCCTCCTTCAACAGAATTTGCAAGTGCCATATTGTACACCATGTTGGTTGGAAGTAGTTTTCATAGTCCCTGCCACTGCTGCAATACACTCTCTTTGCTGTTTGTTTGTGGTGTCATATTAGGATTTTTCTTGGTAACACATGAAATATTGTTTTCAGAACTTACTGTCTCATAAAGGAAATTCTTCTGGTTCTTAACTTTGATTTGACCCCTGGGTTTTTTAATGTTGGGGGAAACCAGGTTTATCAGCTGGAGAGAAGCCTTTGAGCAGGAACTGCTTTGAGTAAGAATGCCCCTTAAAAACTTTGAGATCTATGATAAACTCCACAAAGTTTACAAAGAGTTTTATCATTTCGAAGTAATAGTGACATATCACATGTTTTATACCAAATACTGTATTTAGATGAGTTTTTATTCTTTTTTTCTCTCCAAAACAGGCAAATCTGAGAAAGGGCTGATTTTGCAATAAAGGCAGTTAAATCTTATTAATAGTGACATTTTTATAACAAATACCTATTGACATGTTTTAAAGGACACTATTTTTTTTAATGATCCTGGAGAGTTGCAGGGAGATTTCATGATACTGAATTGTGAACCAGGAAATAAAATTCAGTATACTAATTACGAAATGCTTGCATATAAGGCTGACAGAGATGGAGCAAGGATGGATTAAAAAGGCATTATTTACATATACACACACATATGCATACATGCATAATTTTAATAGATGCTGTGCTAAGATACATGGAGGACAGGGAGATTCAAGACAGCCACCACAGTTTCACCAAGGGTAGGTCTTGCCTGACCAACCTAGTGGCCTTCCACAATGCAGTGACTACACTGATGGACAGAGAAAGAGCTCTGTATGTAATCTATGTGGACTTCTGTAAGTCTTTTCATTCTGTTCAACAACCTTCTCTAAATTGAAGAGAAGTGCACTTGATAGAGTGGTTGAGGAATTGGTCACATCTGGAGGGTAGCGGTCCATGGCTTAATGGACACTCACCTCTCTACAGCTTCCCTTCAGGTAGTTGTAGAGGGCAATGAGGTCCCCCCTCACTCTCCTCTTTTCCAAACTAAACATGCCCTGCACCTTCAGCCTTTCCTCATACGATTTGTTCTCTAAACACCTTAGGAGCTGACCACAGTTTTCCTGGCACAGGCCAGGATCCTGTTGGTCTTCTTGTCCACCTGAGCATGCTGCTGGTTCTTATTGAGCTGGCTGCCTACCAGCACCCCCAGGTCCTTTCCTGATGGACAGCTTTTGAGCCACTTGTTCCCCCAGCCCGTAGCATTGCCTGGGATTGTTGTGACTGAAATGCAGGACCTGGCACTCGGCCTTCTTATATCTCACACAATTGCCCTCGGTCCATTGATCCAACCTGCCCAAGTCCCTCTGTAGAGCCATCCTGCCCTTGAGCAGATCAACACTCCCACACAATTTGGTGTTGTTGCAGTTTGAAAATTGTTAAATTTTCCGGTGTTAATTTTTGTACTTTTATGCTGAAAAAGCATTTTATTTTGAAATCGGGGATAGATTTCCCAGCAGACCCCTGTCCCTAGAGGTGATTGGTTGACAGAGTCTATTAAAAGAAGTAGACTTCCTGTTTTCTGGTTCCATCTCTTGGCAGTCAGCAAGCTCCTCTGCAAGACAGCTTCCCCTGCCACTCCTCACCCACCCCCTCACTCCCCACCCCCGGGCAGGGGTGTGAACAAAGGCTCTTGGCCTATCTGCCATTGAAGGTTGGAGCACAGAAGAAGCCTGGTCTGGCCTACCAACCTGTCAGCCTCACCTCTGTGCCTAGGAAGATAATAGAGCAGATTCTCCTAGAAGGTTTGATAGAGTGTATGTTGGACATGGAGGTGATGAAAGAGTCAACATGGTTTCACTAAGGGAAAATCCTGCCTGGTGAATCTAGTGGCTTTCTATGACAGCGCAACTACATCAGTGAACAAATGGATGTCATTCATCCAGATTTCCTCAAGGCCTTTGACAGTCTCCCACAACATACTACTTGCCAAGTAGGAAAGTTATGGATTTGATAATTTCAGACTTTCTTTGATTAACAACAAGTGACATGTACACTACAAAGGAGGAAGCAATCATTTTCCTGGAAGTGCAGCTCCGAGGTCTGTCTTATGAGTGAAGGAACAAGAGAGCGACAAGAGGTACTCTGTCCGCTGTGTAGTTGTTAGGACATCAGAGGCAAGGAACCATGGCAGAGTGGCTGTCCCTGGCAGGTACCTGCACAGTCACACCACAAAGGAATGAAGTAATGTAATAAAACCTTAAAAATCTATTAGGTTTTGATTTGTTGCTCTATTTTTACTTTTGGAACATTTTGACTTTATGGAAAACTTGTCATTTTCTTGCAAACTTTTCTTCCTGTGCAATGGTTTAGGGAGAGGGTCTAAATCAGTTTGGGTTGGTGCCTGTAACTCAAGCATAGCAACCAGCTCTCACCAAGAAAGAGTTCAACTGGCAATGAAGCAACTTTTTTTTTGAAAGAAAGAGAACAGTTTATTGAACCCATCACCAAGAAGAAAAGGAAAAAATCCCCAAATAAGTAAAAGATTCAAAAAAGAAAAACTGAAACTATCACAGTGCTTTTACACACACTCTGAGAGAAATGGGAGACAGCTAACACATAATTTTTTGGCCTTAGATGAGAGCTCTGGGACAAGAGATGGTACACCACCACTTACAACCACAACAGCCACCACATACACACCCACACCCCTGCACCCCACTTTCCAGAAGAGAAAGGGGGAGGATGTGGCAGGAATACAGCACAAAATATATATTAGATGCTTGTGGAAAAGTTTCTTTTCCAATCCTCATGCAGACATTAGCACTCTGTGACGTCTCTGGCATACTCCTAGCTCCTGTCGACTAGGGGCTCTTCTTTGAGACTATGGCAGGGTCAAATATAGAGGATATAACAGAATCCCAGACTCTCTCTGTTTGCAAAAGGCTTAGGAGCTCAGTACTTGTGATCTCTTTCTTTCTCTTAGTAGAGGCTTCTCTCAGTTTCTCAGTAGCAGAGTATACAGGAACTTTGCCAGTCAGGTGGAGACAAAGGCAACATGGTGCTGGTTACATGAGGCCAAGTCTGTTATGGCAAATGGGCTTTCTAGGTCATCTCCAAGGGCTTTCTACAGGCCTCTGCAGAGCCTCCCTTTCTTCTCCCTTGTGGTTAAGCACCAAGAGAGGTAGAGGGTTAAGAACCCACCTCTGTCTGGCATCTTCAAAAGTGATCAAGCTATAGAAGTGGCTCTCTCTTCAGCCCACTGCCAGGATGTGTAAGCTGTCTGTGTTTGAGCCCTCAGAGAAAGAGGGAAGGGCTGTAATTCAACCCCACCAAAAGGGGGTCTGGAGTTGTAGACAGCAGCTCATCTCTTTGGCCGGCTGCCAGAAGCTAGGGCAAGCTGGTGCTGGCTACAGTCCAAAAAGGTCTATTCTATCTGTGTTTGACCTCCCAGGCAAAAGAGGGCCATGACTACCCCTGCAGCAGAGCTGTAGCCATGCTTAGACTTCTCTTGCATTCCACATTGCTGTCCACCCCCCACCCTGGGGGAGTGTGGGGGGAGCTTTCTTCTAGAGGAGCAATCTGTCTCTCAAGAAGTATCAGAGGAGAAGCAGGAGAAGAGGAAGTTAGTGAGGAAGATGAAGACAAAGAAGCAGGAAGTACATTCACTTTTATAGATTCTGTCCACCAATCACCTGTAGGGTCCAGACACTGACACAGGAGTGTGACACAGGACACTGTTTTGGCAGTGACTCTAGGCACATCAGGGACAAGAGGATCATTAAGGACTGTCAGTATGGCTTCACAAGGGGAAGTCATGCTTGACCAATCTGATGGCCTTCTATGAGGACAAAATCAGATAGACAGGTGATGGCAGAGCAGTGGATGTGGTCTATCTTGATTTCAGTAAGGCATTTGACATAGTCTCACATAGCATCCTCACGACCAAATAAGTGTCATCTGGAAAATCAGGCAGTGGTGGCCAGCAGGATGACCATGAACCAGCATTGAGCTCTTGTGGCCAAGAGGGCCAACAGCATCCTGAGGTGCATCAGAAGCTGGGTGGTTAGCAGATCAAGGGAGGTTCTTCTCCCCCTTTGCTCTGCTCTGGTGAGACCACAACTGGAGTATTGTGTTCAGTTCTGGGCCCCTCAATTCAAGAAGGACACAGAGCTGCTGGAGGGTGTCCAGTGTAGAGCAACAAAGATGATGAAGGAAGTAGAGCACCTCCCGTGTGAGGGAGCTGAGTTTCTTTAGCTTGGAGAAGAGGAGGCTGAGGAGTGACCTCATTAATGTCTATAAATATGTGAGGGAGGGGTGGGTGTCAGGATGATGGAGCCAGGCTCATCTCAAAGTCATCTAGTGATAGGACAGGGGCAATGAGTGCCAGCTGGAAAATAGGAGGTTCCGTATAAATATGAGAAGAAACTTCTTCACAGTGAGGGTAACAGAGATTTGGAACAGGCTGCCCAGGGAGGTTGTGGAGTCTCCTTCTCTGGAGACTTTCAAGACCTGCCTGGATCTGGTCCTGTGAGACTTGGTCTAGGTGATCCTGCTGTGTCAGGGGAATTGGACTAGATGATCTTTCACGGTCCCTTCTGATCCCTAATGATTCTATGATTCTATGATTTCTGCTCTGAATCACAATTGATTTAGTTATCTAGAGACAAAAGCCAAAGACGTGCCTCACATACACAGCTAAAGGAAAGGATTACAGTGGCTCCATCCTGCTACTTTTCCGTTTGAACAGAAAATGGGAAATCATCCTTTCATGCATTCTTCTCCTGTCTTGTCCCTGTCTCCATT
This sequence comes from Upupa epops, assembly GCA_013397515.1. Classification (NCBI taxonomy): domain Eukaryota; kingdom Metazoa; phylum Chordata; class Aves; order Bucerotiformes; family Upupidae; genus Upupa; species Upupa epops. The sequence goes on along the minus strand of VZRI01010597.1, from coordinate 34,529 downwards.
AGTGATCACAGGTACTCTCCTTCTCCAGCCTATTATGCATAAATGACCAAAAAATAATCCTTCTCTTTGCCATATTGTAACAAAGTGCTAAATCCTCCCCTCTGTCTTATGTTGAACTTGAACATTACTGACATTATGCTGACCATTGTGCTCCAGATAAATGCCACATCAACAACTGGCATATATAAGCACATAATGTACGTCCTGCTTGGTAATTGGCCAAGATTTTGCTTTTTGTACATTCAGACTAGAAGATAAAGTGCAGGAAATAATTCCATAAGGAAGAGGAAATTAGATTTTAAGATCAAAGTCTTGTCATTTTATGTTGCTAAATTCTTCAGAGATTTATGAATAAACTAAGTTAGCAAGAAGTCTGAGAGCAACAACTTTCAAACTTTGAGATTATGTATGCAAATACATATCCTGATTCACAGCGGATTTTTAAAACCTTCCAGCATGTCTGAAATTCAGCATGTTTCAAACAGGTTTTGATTCTATAGAAATCTAAAATAATTTCTAATTATGCTAACATATGTATTTTTTTAGTTAACTGAGAATAATATCCTTTTTTCAGAATTTTAAACCAGAAGTTACTTCATTCATATGTAGCTATATCACCAGTGAAAAAAGACATGGTTCCATTAAAATACGACACAAAGTTCCTAACGTACAAATACTCGAATCAGACCAAGGGGATAAAAATGTTATGTTTGCGTTATATGACCCACATATTTTATCTGATTATTTTTTTAAACTTTCCTTACATATCTTGCGACATGACAGTGATTAGAGTTTTGTTTTGGACTATAACAGGAGTTTATTATGTAGACTTGTGTGAAAAGTTTGCAACGGATTATTGAAAAGAGCACATTGGTGCTCTTTCTGTTCTTGTTGTTACAGTTTTAGGCTTCTGTGCTTAACTAGGTCTGGGGAGTGAGATCATACTTTGAAAACAGAGAATTACAGCCCTCTGTTTTTCAAAGAAAATTACCATGGGAATCTAACAAGAGACATTGTTTCACAACTCGGACATGGAAAGTTTAGTGTTTGTAACACTTATTTTCTAGTTGCTTCTACAAAACATCTCTAATTTGAATGGCTATTTTTTTCCTCTCTTCTTAGCCTAACAAATTACCTTATTGGGAATTTTTTGAAACAGCTGGATTGTTCATTAATCAATGGTAAATTATGAAAATGACCTTGGACTTGGATTTTGCAGTGTGTTGAAGAAGTTACATCAGCCTCTAGACACTGTAACATACAATAATACAACACAGACAGCCCCAGTTAGGGATTTCCTGGGGAGAAAAAGGGAATGGAGAAGAGAGATTGATGGCACCATGTTTTGCTGAATGTCATCTGTGAGAATCCATATGGTAGCAGTTCAATTTATGGCTATATAGTTGTAAATTTAATTCCTGTGCTAGCACCTCAGTAGTTGAACCATGCTGATACTGTAAAGTTTTGCTGGTGGGAAGAATCTAACATTGCTTCTAGCCCCACAAAACGCACTATGAGATGATGTGTCTCTCATCAGGTTTTACAAAATGTGAGGGTTTTTTTTCCCATTAAACCTATAACGACAGGTTTCCTGCTGACTCGAAGTACCTGAAATAAATTGTCTAGAAATTTCTGTATGAATGCCTACATCAGAATGGCTATAAAAATTACACAATGCCTTTGGTTTACCTTTTTGCCTTTTCACTTTGATTGTGGATTGTCTTATTTTGCAAGAGCAAATGGGTAAATGTCACAATGGTATATGAATTCTTAGTAAGATTTCCAAATGTACTGAGGCTTCTGTGATAACATCCCCTGTCTCTCCAGTCCTGGTAATTGCAACTGAGTTTGAAGTCTTAACCTGGCATAGGTGAGACTGCACATTGAATATTGTATTCAGTTCTAGGACCCTCACCTGCAAGAAGGACACTGAGATGGCTGGGAGCATGTCCAGAGGAGGGCAACAGGCTCACTAAGGGTCTGGAACAGAGGTCCTATGAGGAGTGACTGAGAACTGGGGTTCTTTAGTCTGTAGAGAAGGAGGCTGAGGGGAGACCTTATCACTTTTTACAACTACCTGAGTGGAGGTTGGAGTGCAGAGAGGGACAGTTTCTTCTCCCTGGTGGAAAGCGATGGGAAAATGTCTGCAAGCTGTGTATTGGACACTGAAACAGGCTGCCCATGGAGGCAGTGGTAGAGTCACTACCCCTGGAAGTGTTTAAATGACCGGTGGGCTTGCGGACCTGGTGTCTAAGAACATGATTTAGTGGTGACTTGGCAGTGCTAGGTCAAAGATTAAACTTGATGATCTTAAAGGTATCTTCTAACCAAAGATATTCTATGATTCTGTGCAATATGTCCCAATGTTTTTTTTGAAAGTCACTACCTGGAGAGAAGAAAGAGAGTTAAATTAGTGCCTCAGAGAAAAAGGAGGCATTACTCAGGTGTTTGACAATTTATTTGGTATCAATCAGCTGGTCTGCATGTGCTAGAAGATGACTGTCCATGGCACATTAGTGATATGAAGGAGTTACTGGATATGAAGGCATAAGAGGACAAGAATTTGTAGAAAATCTATGCTGATTTTGTTTGATGGTTTGTACTTCCACCTGCTTGAGACTACCGATGCAACTGAAGTTCACCCCACATAGGAAATTTCTGTAAATTTCATTCATTAATAAATATAGTAGTCATCATGAGATTTCATAGTTGGAAACTTTTCCCCTTTTGTCCCTTAAAGGGTTACTTTTTAAGTAAAGCAAACAAAGAAAATGAAAGGCCTTATTAAGGTGGTGTATCAATGGACTGATAAGTTCTTTACTACTTCATGTCTTGTTTTGGAGATCTACGTAACTGTGTAAAGGATATAGAGTTTGGGTTTCTGCTTTCAACCTGCTTTTGATCTGCAGATCCCTGAATGTTTTGCTAGTGAAGATATAGTCAAGAATTCATGCTTACTAATGATGGATTTGGCTTTATCACTTTGTAAAACATACTTAGAAGTGGTCTTTGGGTCTCTAGAACAATATGAGCAGAAGTCTGCAAATCCATGCTTTTGTCAGCAGCCAGTGTTACAGCACCACAGAGTTATTGGATAAGGTCATATAGGCAGTGTTACCTGGGAGCTCTGAGGAGAGCTCAAGTAGGTCTTAATATCTCTTGAATTTATTTTTTTTTCCTTATCTCCAAATTGCTAGTTGCTGGTAATCCTTTAACATCTCTTCCTATTAGTCTGGTGTCCAAACAGGATTTGAAAGAATGTCAGATATTTCACAAACAGACAAACCTTGGGGTGCAGGAAAAGGACCTGGGACAAGATAGTTGGGTCTCAAGGGAAAATAGGAGCAAAAGTCTTATCAGCTACTTGCCCTAAACAAAAAGCCTTACTGTCCTTCACTGAAGGCAGAACATTTGCAAGAGTTTTGTTTCAGTGCTGCTCTGGCAGATGGAGCCAGAAGAACTTGGTGGAGGTGACTTGCAGCAAAACCCCAGGACATATGAAGGACGTAACTGCATAGCAGCACAGGCAGGGAAGACTCTGCTGCCTGCCTTGCAGCCCAGGTTCCCCTGCTGTCTAAATGGCATAGTCAGCAGTAGAACACAGAAGAATGAGCTCCACAGAATTACTCTGCTTTGGGCAGTAGTGCTATTTTGGGTTTGTGCTGGTCAGCAGTGTGCTGTGACCTTCCTGTCTGTGAGGTCTGGGCCAGGGCAGGGGCTAGTGTCGTGGCTGTCAGGAAAGCATGTCTGGAGAGAAAGGGCAGAGGATGCAGATATGTCCTCATGCACTTCTCCTCAAGGGAAACTAGAGTTCAGCTTGTGAGTTTACATCCTCCACTTTGGCTCTGGATAGAATGCACATGTTTGAATAAATAAATCCTATTCCCTGAGAAAAATTTCAAATCTTTGCACAGAGCTTTGTGATAGCAGACAGAAGAAGGAAAAGTAATAATTTGCATAATTTGCTTGTTCATCAAAGTTAAATAAATTCCTTTGTTTGCAGTTATTGTCTTTATGCAAAATAAACATCTCTGACAATGAAAACAGTTACTGGAGACTAATCTACTTTCTTTGGTGTTCCTTAGTAACTACAGCTGTGAATTTGTTGCCAAGCAGCCTGGTTCAATGCCTTGCAATGAAGGAATCAGAAAAAAGAAGTCAAGTAAAAATGTGCAAGACTGGATTGTGAAGATAAGTGCGGACGAATAAGTGAAAGTTTGTGGTTTGTTTTGCAAGGTCATCAGCCATGGCTTTTTTCAGCTTTTCTTAAAATACACATGTTTGTGATTGAAAGCTTCAATGTGATCTCCTGGCAGTGGATGTAGTGTTGTGCTGATTGTGACAGAGGTGCTGTTGGACTGCAAGCTTTGCCTCTATAGACAGATGTCACAGCATGAGGAGAGAGCTGGGACTCAGAGCAACCCCTGACAGACTTATCCGAGAAGCACATGCTGAAGGTGCCAACAGAGGCTATTCATGCTTTCTCTGTGCACTGGCAATAGGCAGCATATGCTTCATGGATGCTAAGAAAAATAATGTGGAGGTAAAGGTCCTGCTTTTAGCTATGGTGATAAGGTTTTGGCTCAATCCACCCTCAACTGCTGACTGGAATGGAGGTTATTTTTCAGCCAGACGAGGGAAGGAGGTGTTGCAGGTCTCGCTTCCTGGAGGGATGCAAGATCTGAGGAAGGAAAGACTGGGGCTGACACACTATGGTGTCAAACTGGGGAGTTTACAAAAAGAAAAGGGGTATTAAAGGACAAAGATTGCTGGCTTTGGTTATGAGCCTGATACCTCCGCAGACTACTATGGCTGAAGCAGTGCCACAACAATATGCTGCATGGCTTCAAGGTGGGCAATCAAAGTGTTTCCTGTGAGGGTCTGTGGCAGGTGCCTTGTGGCAGGATGGGAAGTGTTTTTAACCATGATGGGCCCTGGGGGTTCACATGAACATGCCTGCCACAGCTGAGGACCCAGGCTACTGATGAAAGGAAGATGTGGGACAGTTAGTGGGGACTTTGTAATCAATCTTCATATTCTGGGGCCAACTGTATGGCTGCATGGATACCGTATGTCTGGGGTCTGGGTCTTAACGTAAATTGGTTTATGTCAATGTCTTCCTCAGGGCATTAGACTCAGTCCAGATGGTGGAGTGTCCTTGGTACAGAAACCATATGGTAGTATATAGGAAAGGTTCAGAAGGAGAGAATAAATACATTGTGCTCTTCATTTCTCATAATGATAGGGTCAATTACATTTATGTCAGCATTAGTTGATAGCATGACACCAAACTCATTGGTTTCATTGCTGTCATGGGCATAATTATGGATAGCACAGTACCTGGAGACTGTAGAGTGAGCAGTATTATTGCAGCGCAGAGTACTTTGAGCACTGGCAGGTCTTTGAGACTAGGTATTAGACCTGAAGCAGGGTACAGGGAAGTCTCTGTGATTGCACAGAGAAACAGAAGGACTATGAGTTTGTCTGTTGTGATTGTGAGGCCACAGGAAGCAGGTTAGGAATTGCCTCAGAAACTGTCAGCCCACTACTGTATTTTTCTTTTCCTGTTCTAAGCTCCAAGATGTTGAATAACTTGTTTTAAAACTTGATCTACAAAATGTGGGTTTGTTTCACCCAACCCTCCCCCCCCAAAAAAAAAAAAAAGTAATTTTTATTATCTGACTTCATCAGAGCTGCATCCTTTCACTGTTGCAGCTTTTTAATGATCATTTAAAAATGATTAACAATGCCTGGAGCCATGTCAGCCTGACTTCCTGTGCTGAACTTCTGCATGTCTGGATTTGCGGGAGGGAGTTCCTGATGAGAGAGCTTCCTACAAAAAAAGGACACTTGGGTCATTGTTTAGAAAAACTGGCTGCATGGAAGAGATATAACTCATGATGTTCTGGAGGAGACATTTTTACTTGTTTAGGATTTCTTTTTTTAACACCGGAAACACATTTGTTTGCAATTTCTAAAGGCATTAGAGCAACAGTCACTGGCTGTCAGTGGCTGCATGAATCTAATCTTCAGTTCCACCTCCTTAAAAAAAACCAACTTATGGGAAAGTCTTCTTTTAAATCAGGTGGGATTACTGAAAAATTTGATGCAGGGAGAGGCATAATGAAAGCTCACTTGTACCATGGGGAGGTGGAGGCTTCATAGAGTTGAGTTTTTGAAACAGTGTCCTCAGTATGTGGTTAACTGCTGTCTCAGGAACAAACAATCCAGTATTCCCTGTCTGGTCCTACAATTAAAGACCCATTTTTTACTAACTGCTGCGCTCTCTCAGTTCCTTGTGGTCCCTGGCCATGTCAGGGTTTCTTAAAGCTTATTTAAAGAAGTATGTTAAGTTGTGGTCATTTTGACCTGTTTATAAATTAGCTGCTTATCTTGAAAAGGCATATGGCTAGTCCCAGTTAGTTTTTGGTTTTTTTTTTTTTCACTGAAAAATGTTCATATGTATATAAAAGAAAGAGGAAATGCAGTTATTGCACAACTTTCTTTTCTTATAACTCTCTTTAGCTATTTGACTACCTTTGCCTGGACACTAAATAATGGAGAAATGAATGCAGGAACATGCAGACAAGTGTATTGGACACTCTATATTGGATGAATCCGGATGGCATACTTCTGGATAGGGAACTATTTCTTTTAAATTTCTTTAAATCTTGGTTTGCACTTAGATGACAAGACAGATGAAAGGAGGGAGACCTACCTTCTTGATTTCAAGGGAACTTGCTGGTTGAAACAACTTGTATTCAACAACAGAAAAGGTACTATCACCTTAACTTTCAGTCATCCATGTGTTATGTAACAGGTTCCTTTTGTGACATGAGGCTGTTTCTCATATAGCTGTTTTATCCACCCCAGAAGAACACAATTCTCCTTTAGGTTTCCTGTGTCATCTCACAGTATCACAATAATAATGAGGCTGGAAAACACCTTAAAGATCATCCAGTCCAACCTAAAAAAAACCAAGTAAACCTAAACATCTGACATCTAGATCATGCCACTCAGCACTTCATCCAGACTAACCTTAAATGCCTCCAGAGACGGTGTCCCAACCACCTCCGTGGGCAGCCCTTTCCAAAACTGGAACACTCTTTCAGTAAAAAACCTCTTCCTAATATCAAGTCTAAACCTCCCCCGATGGAGCTTAAGACTGTGACCCCTTGTCCTGTCTCCAGTGTCTAGGGAGAAAAGACAAACCCCTGCCTGACCATAACCATCTTTTAGGTAGTTATAGACAGCAATAAGGTCACCCCTGAGCCTCCTCTTTTCCAGGGTAAACAGATCCAGCTCCATCAACCTCTCCTCTTAGAGCTTACCTTCCAGACCCTTTACCATTCTAGTTGCTCTTCTCTGGACTTGTTCCAGAACCTCGACATCCTTCCTAAACTGAGGGGCTCAGAATTGAACACAATACTCCAGATGCAGTCTAACCAGTGCCGAATACAGGGAGAGGATAACCTCGCTCTCCCTGCTGGCCACACCATTCCTCATACAGGCCAGGATGCCATCAGCCCTCTTGGCCACCTGGGCACATTGCTGACTCATGCTAAGTTTACTGTCCACCAATACCCCCAAGTCTCATTCTACCTGGGTACTCTCCAAGATCTCCATTCCCAGCCTATAGTTCTGCCTGGGGTTGTTATAACCAAAATGCACAACCTGACACTTAGACTTGTTAAAACTCA
>VZRI01010597.1:13280-26481 GCA_013397515.1 Upupa epops | reverse complement strand
AGGTGAGGCTAACAGGTCTATAGTTACCTGGATCATCCCTCCAACCCTTCTTGTAAATGGGGGTCACATTCACCAGTCTCCAATCATCCGGGACCTCACTTGTGATTCACGACTTCTGATAAATCTCCACCAAGATCACAGTAGCATAGAACTGTTTAGTTATCCTTGTGCTCATGGGGGACTTCAGTTCTCCTGATGTCTGCCAGAGATACTATACAGCAGAAAGAGAAGAGTCACAGAGGTTCTTGGAGTGTGTGGAAGAGAACTTCCTAACACAAGTGGTGAGAGAGCCAACCAAGGAAGGTGCTCTATTGAGAACTGCTTCTTGTGAACAGGGAGGATCTTGTGGGGTAAGTAAAGATTGGAGGTCATCTAGGGCATATTAATGATGAGATAATTGAGTTTTCAATCCTTGGAGAAACAAGGCAAGAGGTCAGTAAAACGGTGACCTTAGACTTGTGCAGGGCAAATTTTGGCCTGTTCAGGAGACTGATTGACAAAGTCCCTTGAGAGGCTGTCCCAAAAAATATTGGATAGTCCAGGAGGGCTGGACACACTTCAAGTGAGAGGTGTTAAAGGCACAGGAGCACAGGGAGAAGGCTGAGGTAGTTAACACCCTGTTTGCCTCAGTCTTCAACAAAAAGCTTGGCCATCCTCAGGATAACTGGGCTCTTAAAATAGGTAGTCAGGGAAGGGAGGCAGAATATCCCTCAGTTATCCAGGAGGAAGTACTTAATGACCTGCTGTGCCACTTAGATCTTAACTAGTCTATGGGTCCAAGAATAGGAATAAGGACTTGGTACAAGAGCTATCTATATGGCTCTCCATCATTTATCACTAGTCATGGATACCTAGGGAGGTCCCAGGTGACTGGACATTGGCCAGTGTGGTGCCCATCTACAGAAGGACCAGAAGGGGGATGCAGGGAGCTATGGGCCTGTCAGCCTGACCTCAGTGCCTGGCAAGGTTATGAAGCAGATCGTCCTGAGTGCCATCAAGTGACACACACAGGGTAACCAGGGGACCAGGCACAGCCAGCATGGATTTAAGAAAGGGAGGTCCTGCCTAACCAATCTGATCTCATTCTGTGACTGGATGAAACACCAAGTGGGTAAGGAGAAGGCTGTGAATGTGGTCTACCTAGACCTGGCAGCCCATGGCTTGGATAGGTGCACCCTCTGCTGGGTTAAAAACTTCTGGATGACCCAGTGCATAGACTGGTTGTGAATGGTGCCCCATCCAGTTGGTGTTCAGTGAGCAGCAGTGTGCCCCAGGGATCAGTGCTGGGCCTGGTTCTATCCATCACCTTTATTGACAACCTGGATGAGGGAATCAAATCTCCCCTCAGTAAATTTGCAAATGACACCACGTTTTCAGGCTGAGTGTTAATCTGCTGGAGGGGAGGAAGATGCCGCAGAGAGATCTGGACAGGCTGGGTCAATGGGCAGAGGCCAAGTAGATTACTTTTAACAAGGCCAAGTGCCAGGTCCTACATTTTGGTCACAATAACCCCCAGCAGAGCTACAGAGTGGGGGATGAGTGGATGGAGAGCAGCCTGGTGGAGAAAGACCTGGAAGTGCTGACCAACAACTGCCTAACTATGTGTTAGCCAGAAATGTGGCCAGATGGCACTAAAGGCCAATGGCATTCTAGCTTGTATGAGGAATAGTGTGGCCAGCAGGACTAAGGATGTAGTTGTTCCCCTGTATGGGACACTGGTGAGGCCTCCCCTGGGGCACTGTGTGTCCTCTTGACCCCTCACTTCAAGAAAGTGATTGGGGTGCTGGAGCAGTTCCAAAGAAGAGCAACTAGACTGGGGAGAAGACTAAGAGGGGAGGTCTTATGGGGAGAGGCTGAGGGAGCTGGTGTTGTTTAGGATGGAGAAGAGGAGACTCAGGGGGTTTTTATCACTCTCTGTAATTACTTGAAGGGAAGTTATAGACAGGTGAGGGACAGGCTCTTCTTGCAGGCGACTAGTGCTAGGATGAGAGGGCAGAACATGAAGCTGTGCCAGGGGAGGTGTATGTTGAATGTTAGGAAGCACTGCCTCATGGAAAGGGTGATCAGACATTGGAATGGACTGCTCATGGAGGTAGTGAGGTCACCATCCCTGGAGGTGTTTAAGAAAAGACTATGTAAGTTTCGAAAAGACCCTTCAGATAATTGAGTCCCATCACAAAACTAGCAGTGCTAAGTCCACCTGTAAACAATGTCACTGAGCATCACGTAGCATCATAGAATTATAGAATCTTAGGGCTTGGAAAGGATGTCTAGAGATCATCTAGTCCAAACCCCTGCCAAAGTGGGATAATCTAGGGCAGGTCACACAGGACAGCATCCAGGCAGGTTTTTTAAATCTCCATAGGAGACTCCACAACATCTCTGGGCAGCCTGTTCCAGTGCTCTGTCTCTGCCACCCTTACAGTAAAGAAGTTTCTCCTCATGTTTAGGTGGAACCTTCTATGTTCAAATTTATACCCGTTATTTCTTGTCCTATTATGACATATCACAGAAAAGAGATTGGCCCCTTCCAGTTGACATCTATGTGTCTTCTGCATCATTCTGCAGGAATGATTATTCAACCTTCATAGGCAACCTTTTCCAGTGCTTGACCACTCATTCACTGAAGAAATTTTGCATAATACCCAACCTAAACCTCCCCTGGTACAACTTCAGCCTGTACATTCTTGTCCTGTTTCTTGTTACTCATTAGAAGATACTAACCCCTCATCTCATTACAACCTCCTTCTATGTAATTGCAGAGAGGGGTAAGGTCTTCCCTCAGCTTCCTTTTCTACAGGCTGAACAGTCCCTGTTTCCTCAGCTGCTCCTCTTAAAGCTTGTGCTCTAGACCCTTCACCACTTTCCTACCCTTCTCTGTGTACACTCCAGAATCTCAGTATCTTCCTTGTAGTGAGAGACCCAAAACTGGACATGGTAATTGAGTTGTGATGTCACCAGTGTCCAGCACAAAGTGACGGTCACTTAATCCGTGTGTGTATCTTATACATTTCAAAACAGCTTTTAGACCTCTGAATCTTGATCAATGTTTCTAAACCCCAAGCTTGCCTCTATGCCACCAAATGTAGATGCTTGACTTAGTTACTGCATGTGAGCCACCCATGTTTCACTCTGTTGGAAAGAAAGAGTATTAGCCTTTTCAGGCTCTAAGCGAGCTCAGTACAAAATAACTTTGAAAATGAGATCACAGTTTTTATTTAGGTGCTTACATCCCTGGGTCTGAAATGCATATTCCAGGCTCATAATGTCACATTTTAACATGCAAAATAAATCCTTTAATTTCTTCTATTTCAAAAATTATCCCCCTATACTCAACACCAGTGACGCCTCACTTTGCATGCTGCATTCAGATTTTGGCACTTTGTCATAGTGTGAACTAAATACAAGAAGGGCATTGAGGTACTGGAGCATGTCCAGAGAAGAGCAACAAAGCCAGTGAAGGGACTGAAAGACAGGTCTTATGAGGAATTGCTGAAGCAACAGGGGTTGTTTAATCTGGAAAAAAAGAGGCTGAGGGGAGACCTTGTTGCTCTTTACAACTACTTGAAAGGAGGCTGTACAGGGGTTTGGTCTCTTCTCCCAGGCCACTGGTGACAGAACAAGAGGAAATGGCCTCATGTTGTGCTGAGGGAGGCTTAGATTGAACATCAGGGAAAAGTTTCTTCACTGAAAGAGTGGTTAGTCATTGGAACAGGCTGCCTAGGAAATTGGTGGAGTTGCAATCCCCGGAGGTCTTCAAAAATCATGTAGATCTGGCACTTGAAAACACAGTTTAGTGGCCATGGTGATGTGAGGTTTATGGTTGGACTTGATGTTCTTGGAGACCTCTTCCAACCTTAATGATTCTATGATAATTTTGTTATTTTTGATGGTATCTATTACATCAGTATATTTTATCTCAAACTGAACTTTGTCTCTTGAAAGACTGATCACAAACTTTTCTTTCCGAAGTAGCAAGGTCCCCTGCTATGTAAATTAAAACTCATCTGTATTGTATACCCAGGTGCATTGCATGAAACTTGTAAGCAGAATCCCTGAGAGAGTAGGCTACTGGTGAAATGTCAATGAGACGCTCCTATTTATATTATATTACTTAATGGTCTTTCAAATACAGAGGCCCTTTTTGAATGCCTAAGTTTTGTGAGAGGGTTGTTTTTGTGAAAACTGAAGGCCATCATACAAAATTTGTACTTATATCTGCAATTGCTGCTTTTATTTACATGTTACTGATATATTTCTGTATGTCCTATCATACAAACTTCTAGTTTTATAATAAGTATTATTTATTAATATAATAAATATATATATATATATACAGAAATATTTTTCATTTTGAAGCAGAAACATTTCCCTATTTTTACTGAGAGAAATAGGGAAAAAGAGGTGGTGAACACCTTCCCAAATGATTAGAGTTGATGTGTGCATTCACACAAGTAGTGTCATTTCAGGATAGGCAGTCAAGGACTATCCTTCTTACTTCCTAGATCTGCATCTTCCCTTTCTGTGGGGGCCTCAAAACTTTAACATCAGCAGAAGAGCCTTGGGATGTTCACTACAAAGGACTATAAATTATATTGTGTCAAAATTGCAAAGCAGCATTTCTTCTGACAGGAGAGAAACTACCATGAAGTCACAGGCAAGGTCTGCAAAAATATTATTTTCAAGCCCAGTTAAAATAGAAAAGAATTAGTGCATAGGTTATGTTTGGGGCAAGATGCTATGTGCAGAAACTTCAGTAATATGGTCAATAACAGAATACCCTCTGGTTTCAGTACAGAAATTAAGCTTGCCAGAGTTCTTAATGGCTGAAATTCTTGTTGAATGCACTTAAACCCAAAGCAGCAAAATAGGCAAAGTTTCTCATGTAACTGATGATCCAGAAGTCAAACAAACTAGGAAAAGATTGTTTGCCAAGAACTGTTTGTGTTCATTAGACTTAATTCTTTGTTAGTCTGGAGTTGATGACAATGATGAATTTAAAAACAAAACTGGTAGAATCTGCGAAATTCTAAGCATCAATTATCTCTGCAGTAAATGGGGAATTGAGTTTTGGAGACTGTTATACATCATTCATGATGACAAAGGCAAGTTTCTCCAGTAAAATCAATCTGTTGATGACAAAACTTTAGGCAGAATGTATACTCCTACTCAATTTGGGATGGAAAGCAGCTGATGCAGCAGAAACAGATCTCCCAGCAGGTTTCACTGTAATACTTTTACAGTTGAGACAGAACAATCCAGTGAAAAGTATGAATCAGTCACAGTTCCCATAGTGTTCATGTCTTTCATCTCTTCAGTTCTTTTGTTGCTGGGCTTAAGCTTAGCAGCAAATTACACATTCCAATGGGATTCTTCATTCAGCATTTGCATGAAATACTGTTTTTGATCAATAAATAGATAAAATGTGTGTGTGATAATACAAAAAGTATTTCTCACCAAGAGAGGAAGTGTCGTCATGATAAATGTAGTAGTTTCTGTAAAGATACCCATCAGTAAGGACTATTGTAGGCAAACAAAGTATGTCAATGTAACACTCTTGACAATATCATTACATTTTCTCTGCTGATACCAATAGCTGAAACTTCTGACTATGGATCATTGATGATAAGGATATCATTCTATATCTTTTTCTCTTTTTCTGAAGTGTTTCATACTTAGATAACAGCTGAGTCTCACCTGTGTGGCTTGCAGCCAGCACAACTGAGGGGAGCTGGCCAAAAAACTGATGTTCCCAGTTCATGAGTGCACCTGGTGAATGAATTCTGAGGAGATAAATACTAGAAATTGAGCTGTTTGGGAATTTCCCTATGAAAGTGTTGGGTTTTTTTAAAACTGAAAATTGTTTGAATGAGACAAAAACTGTGTGAGGTTAAATTACTTTGTTGACAGGCAAGTTGTCTTTAAGAGAAATATATTTTCCTCATGTCCACATGGCATGTGAACCTCCTTCTCCAACCATCCCTACATGTAACTTGATTATGGGACTGTAATATATTTCATGGTGACATTCTGGCTGTAGCTCTTGGTAGAGGTGTTCAATATTTGTATAAAACCAATTCTTCTTGATGGGGTACTTGATCTCTCTCAATCCATATAACTACTGTCAAGTAATTTTCAGTGAACAACATCTCCTTTAAAAAAACCCCAAACAAACTACTTTGAATGGTCCTGGCTTCTTTCCAAAAGTAGGAGAATTGGACTTCTTCTGTGTTCAATTGCTGACTTTTGGCCACTGGACATAGGAAATATTTCACAAGCATTCAGAATTTAACTGTAGAACATTTGACTGGTGGGTGAGATATCCCAATGACATTCCTTCTAGTGATTCATAGCAGGAACCTACAGCACACAAGTAGGATTTCTGAGAAGCTAATAAGTTACTAACCCTTCTTTCTTTTAAGAGTCACCTGTATCCTGTCTGGGGTGGTTTATCTTACCAGAGGGACAGAGTAAGTCCTAGACCATATGGTAAGCATAGAAGAAACATAGTTAGCCCTGATGAGATACATGGGCTGCCTGAGTTTAGGTAGTGGGGTCCAAAGAGGAGGGTATTAGAATGAAGGATCATTAATTCTAGGCAAATGGCCAGGACTATGATCCCCTAATTGATGGAGGGGTGGGAGAAGACATTGCCCTGTAGGGAGCAGGTCACATATTTCATGTGGAACTGATCCTTACCTGGAATTACAGTCCTGCAGCAAAGGTACCACATTCCAGTGGGTGCTGTGAGTCCTTTGGCCTGCAGTCAGGACACTGGCCTATAAATTCTGCATCCTGTTCCAGTACATTGCTGTTCTTGATGTATGCCTGAAATCAACAAACTGCACCTGTTTTGTCAGTGAATTTTGTCCAAGTAGAGTTTTTTCAGGATTTTTACAACTTGTATGAGTCAGAAGTGACACCTTTTCTCCTGACAGAACAAAAATGCAGAAAGGTGTGAAACGAGAAGAGTTAGCAGAAAATGCCAAAACCTTTCCACTTCCAAGTCTGACTGATAGTTTCTGTAGGTTTGTGTTGTATATTAACCCTTCCTTTTAATGCTTTACCAAATCAGTTAAGAACAGAAAAGATCAATACTGCTTTTGATATGAAAAGTCATGGATGTTTTGCTTCTGGGCAGAACAGCTGTCATGCATGCTTTTAAAGCAGGAAAAATGGATTACATTTATAGGAGGATATGTGTGCAGTGTACCATATTGTCCTTATCCAACAAATGCAGGTTTTCCCATGGGATATGTAACTGATTCTCAGTGACACTATTACTTCTGCTTATACATCTGTTCTGCTCTTAACTGCAGTATAACTCAATTATTATGGACAGATCTTCCTTTCAGATATGTATTTCCTCTAAACCTATCAAGTCACAGGCATGACAACATCTGAAACAATGCCAAGACCTATTAGTTAGAGTCCTGCTTCTTCCCCACTGATGCTCAGCTCACTGGTAGCTGTAGACCAGCCAGCCACTTCCCATGGTGGCTGCCGTTTGTACTGAGCCACAATGGCTTGTTTCCCTTCCCAGAAGCCAGCCAGACAGGGAAGTTCTTACTTCATTCTGCCTAATTAAGTGAGGACTTTCTACTTTCACTTGTAGCCTTCAGACCAGCACCATACAGGACACAGTTTTCAAAACTGTTTTTTATTTTTTTTTAAAAGTACCCAAATCTTGCACTTGTCCAATTTAGCATTCAGATGGCAGTTCCTGATATCTGGAGTCTAAGCTCTGGAATCTAAATAGTGATGGGTGAAGTATGAACAGGACATATTTATGACAGTGTTTAAAAATCTCATCATCAGATCTGGTGGGCTCCAAATTCTGTTTAAAGCCTTGATTTGTTCACCTGATTTTACACTATTGTCAGAGGGACCAGAGATACTTTAGAGTAAACACATAACTTTAGAGAGCTGAGTTTCTGGAGGAGACATTGTGCTAATACATGCATGGTCATGGTGCTGACTGACAGAAGCAATGTTGTGGGCTATGGTATTCATATATCTTTGTGCAGACACTTGCTACTGAAAGCAAATCTTTTTCATCTTCACTGATCTGTGACCATTTTGCAGAGAATCCAAAGTGGGTAGATATATGGGCATTTTAAAACTTTTTAATGCTCTATTTGGAAAGCAAATACAAAAGGTATTTCCACACATAAATATAATCACAGGCATGGAATATGTAGTGAGAACTGAACTACCATGGAATGTAAATAATCATAACTAAAAATTAAGGATTGAAATGTATGTGTTAGCGTACTGCTTCTATTAACAAATTCAGTGCCCTGTTAAAGATTCTTCTTGTCTGTGGAATTTTATACCTTGCAAATGAACAGTGGATGATGTCCCCAGTGGTTCAGTGTGATGTTTCTTTTTTCTAAAGTATAAAACTCATGTCTGTCAACTAAAACATGTCTTAATTTGCCCCATTTTACATGCTCACAGTGTGTGGTGTCTTTATCTCCGTTAGCCACCCTGGGCTCCCTTTACAGTTAGCAGAATGCAATACGTGTCTGTCCCAGGACAGGAAGAAGCTGCCTCATTGCCTCTCCTGTCACCAAACATGGCATATTAGAGGGTATTGCATTAAACCCCAAAACTATCTGAGAACTGGCACCATCGTCCGAATGTTGATTGTAGCATGCCAAAGCAAAAGGACTAGTCACATGCATGTGTGTAGACAAACACATTCTGTTTGGAAGCACCATTACACAGGTGGTTCCATGGTGTAATGGTTAGCACTCTGGACTCTGAATCCAGCGATCTGAGTTCAAATCTCAGTGGAACCTGAGTTTTGCTGCCCCAAAAGCTACACGGCCTCCTGGACACTGCATCAGGAGAGGTGTGGGCCAGTAGTTCGAGGGAGGTGATTCTCCCACTGTATCGCGCTCTGCTGAGACCCGATGTGAACCACTGCGTCCACATGGCTGCTTACCTGCCTCGGCAAACGTAGCTCAGCAGTCATCTGGATTAGTAATAGAAGAGTTCTCTCTGCATTTGCTGCATGGTTCATAGTTATCCTGCAACTATGAAACTTTGTCAGTGTAGCTGTATACAAGGGACTTCAAATGCCAGAGCTGTTTCTTCAACACGTTTTCAGAGCACCAAAATTTATGGCTTTCTTTAAAAGAAATAAAGTTACTATTAACTCTTTTAAGTGCCAGCAGAAATCTTGGCAATTCTTCCAGGAGAAAAACATCTCCCTTTCTCAAGGTACATTCCAACAAGGGACATGGACCAAGCTACTCACTGAGATGTAGCTGTGAGTTACCAAATTCTTTGAAACAATGAGAAGATCAGGAAAAATAGTAAGTAATCTCACCAAGTAGAGGGAAGGAGAGGTTTTCAATACCGTATAGGTTCAAGGTAGAGTCCCTATTTGGTTGAATTGATACTTGTACAAAGCAGCCAGATCTAAGCACCAAAAGAAGTTTGTTGCCTTTACAAAAGCATATCCCTCTCTTTGGTAACAATTGCAAGAAAAAATGATGCATTTTCTATTTTTATTCAATCTTTAGAATGCTGCCCTAGCATTTCTTTTGTTTATATCTTTTGTTTTGTAAGGGGAGGTAATAAATATTTAGTAAGCAGTGTTTAATTTGCATGTTGACTATATGTATAGTGCTTTTAAAACTGAGGAGTTTGGAGCAGTGAGTAATAAATCTTCCCAGCACAAATGAGCAACAAACTGCCCAATATAATGACTTTCATGAACATCTTTGCTGAAACTCAATAATATAAATTCTACTAACATTTTTGTAATGCATTTTGGGTGTGGCATTGCACAATCTTATTTCAAAAGCTTATTTCTGGCTTAATACTTAAGCAGCAAGTATGAAGAAGGAATATGTGGGAATTTTTCAGTAATTTCTGCAGATACAGAGTTTCATGCTGGTTGAATCCTAATTGTCTTGGTTTAATTGTCAGTGTAGAATCTAAAAAATATCTTTAACAGCCATTTGAGTGAACTGTTAGAGGTTGAAACAAAACCCCTAAATGTTTTTAAGGTGAAATTTATAAATGAGATTTGCAATAGTTCCTTTGCTTGTTCCCAGTTTCAATTCTAAACAATCAGTCTGAACTCTTAGTACCTTTAGGACTAGCAACATTAAGGAAAATGAGGGAAAACCAATAAGCATTTGAAGTTGCAGTGACTTGTGTTACAGCAGCTGCTGCTGAGATTATCTGCTTGGTGAAGGTAAAATTCCCCTGGTTCTGACAGTTCATCATTTTGAAAGGCACTGTTTTTTGTCTCATACAGATTACTGAGATTGCTTATGCTCAGCGCTCAACTGTAATGAGCTAAAGCATTATGTTAAAAACTACTATGACACTTGTTAACAAGATACTGCCCTCAGCATGGACAACGATGGTTGTTCTCAAACATGTTATCTGAGCAGGCTTAATTCCACAGTCCCTTTAGATTTTGCATCTGTGTTGACAGTTATGTATATCTTCAATGAAAAAATGTTTTCAGGCACATAGAGCAAAATCAATTTATTATTAATAGGTGCATTCTGTGTTTGCTGCTATCATTGTGTCTACTCAAAAATCTGAGAGGTTGAATGTTGTAGATACCAGCATGTAAATAAGCATTCTTCTCATTTTATCTGTTCTTATCTGAGCATTCCTAGAGATAAACACATTTTTAATTGAAGGGAGCACTTATTCTGCCAGGTATATGACCATGGGAGTAGCATTATCACATTTTTAGACAGCCTCCTGAGGGCTGTAAGAGGCTTAGTATGACACACTGGAATGTGTCAGCTACTGAACTGGTCTTTTTATGACTGTAGCTACCTGAAACATGCAGTTTTTCCACTCAGGTCCTACCAAAGTTTGGAAATGCATGTAGGCTGTGGGTCAGACCTATTTATAGAATTACTGAGCTATAAGCCTACATTGTACTGGTCTGAATACAAGGCTGCTAGTCTCACACCTTGTGATTTATGTATGCTATGCTTTGGCAGAGTAAGCATGTCCAAGAACGTTCCTAAAATTTGCTGGACTTACAGCATGGTTGTGGGATACCAAGAGGTCAGGTGTTTGTGCCTTTTAAGGCAGCTGAATATGCTAGTAATATGATATGCAATGATATAGACATTGTGAAAGAATTGGGTGAGAACATACTGTCGAGCAGATCCACAAAGGAACAATGATAAAGCTGCTTTGATTATCTAAGTAATGCAGCATAGGAGGAAAGCATCTTGCTTACTGGAATAGAGGTTGTAGCTTGAAAAACATGAACCTGGTCTCAAGTTCATTCATGGGGTCTTTAAATTTTGCAGACATCATAGTGGAAGAGGGTATATTTAATGAGACAAAAACCAATGTTACATGGTTGTGTTCTTCATTCTCTGCTGAGCAACTAATTTCATTAATAAAATCCAATAACTTTTTCAAGGTCTTATTTCCTTGCAGACAAGCAATAATTGGTTACACATTTGTCCAACAACAGGCTCAAAAGCTTCAAAGAGAACTCATTACCAGGCTAAAAATTTTTCTATTTACTTTTCCATTCATGTGAATTATATTTTTAATCAGTTATTAATGAAGTTTAAATCTCATTCTTCAGATCCGAGAGAAGCCTAAAGTAGATGAGCTGTGACAAAATTCTGGCTTGATTATCTTTTGATTATTCTTTCTTAGAACAGCTCACCCACTGACTTAATGAGGTTTTTATTAAGAAGAATACACAACAATCCCACAGTGAATAATAGAAATAATTAATTTGTCAAGAGGACTAGCCTGTCTGCTATTCCAACTCACAGCTGAATATTGTTAGCATTCCTCAGAGTGAACAAACCCCTTATGTTTCTATTGAACTTCTATATGAATCAGTTATGAAATGCTACAT
This sequence comes from Upupa epops, assembly GCA_013397515.1. Taxonomy (NCBI): domain Eukaryota; kingdom Metazoa; phylum Chordata; class Aves; order Bucerotiformes; family Upupidae; genus Upupa; species Upupa epops. The sequence goes on along the minus strand of VZRI01010597.1, from coordinate 14,609 downwards.
TTTAAAAGCAGCATTAGCTGTGTAGTATTATGATGTTTTCTGTAAAATAGTGAGAAAACATGTACTCTCTGTTGTGGGGTTTTTTGAGCTATCATTTAAGTTTCCGTTATTATGTGTGTTCATTATTACATTGGTGAGTTGAATTTAAGCCTTCCTTCTGGGAATCCGTTGTTACTCCTGCTAACTTGATCAATCACAAAAAACATTATCTATCCCAATGGGAAATAACCTAACAAATAAGTTTGACTTCTATGTAAACAGATGGTGGTGAAGGAAACAGAGAAGACAAAAGCTCATTGAAACAATGTTTGCAAATGGTAATACACATCGTTCTACCCTCTTTATAGTAACAAATGATATTTCAGTAACATACATGTCTCATCAGAAATCTCTTGTTAATTGTCAAGCCTGTTACAGATAAAACAGCTAAGGCTTATTATGCTTCATAAGCAAGCGGTGCTGGTGGGGAAAGAAAAAAAGGTCTTTTGCTTCCCATTCATTTCCTGCAAAATGCTTAGGGGACAAGAGAGTATCAACCACAGTGTCTCAGAATGACAGCAATGTCTCATAGTAGCATGCACATGAAATAACAGAGTCTGAGTTTTGGAAATGAAGCAATTTGCAGTTTGACAACAGTATTCTAGATTGAAGACCCAGAAAATGTAGTTTTACAGGGGTACAAGAGTAATTAAGTGCCTAATGTCCTTTGTCAGGCTGTGTAGGAAGAAAATTAGGGAAGCTAAAGCTCAACTCGAACTCAGGCTGGCCACCACTGTTAAGGATAATATGAAGAGCTTTTACAAATATATCAATGAAGAAAAGAGAGGTAGTAACAACCTCCACTCCTCACTGGACATGGAGGGATATTTAGTAACTAGAGATGAGAGAAGGCAGAGGTACTTAATGATTCCTTTCCCTCTGTCTGCAACAACAGGGTAGACTGTCTGCAGGATGACTACTTACCTAAACTGGCAGAAGGGGTAGGGTACAGTGTAGCTCCCCTGTTATCCAAGAGGTACTAGTTTGAGACGTGCTGGTACGTTTGGATCCCCACAGGTAAATGGGACTGGGTGGGATTCACCCCAGAGTGATGAGAGAGCTGGCAGATGAGCTTGCTGAACCGCTCTCCATAATTTACGGAAGTCATGGATCACAGGTGAGGTCCCAGACGATTGGAAGTTGGCAAATGTGACCTTACGCAAGAAGTTTTGAAAGGATGATCTAGGTAACTATAGACCTGTTAGCCTTACCTCAGTTCCAGGCAAAGTTATGGAACGGTTAGTGCTGAGTGCTATCCTGCATCAACTGTGTGACAGCCAAGAGATTCAG
>VZRI01010597.1:0-12761 GCA_013397515.1 Upupa epops | reverse complement strand
CACCTGGAGTATTGTGTTCAGTTCTGGGCCCCTCAGTTTAGGAAGGATGTCAAAGTGCTGGACCAAGTCCAGAGAAGAGCAACTAGAATGGTAAAGGGTCTGGAAGGTAAGCCCTATGAGGAGAGGTTGATGGAGTTGGGTCTGTTTAGCCTGGAAAAGAGGAGGCTCAGGGTGACCTTATCACTGTCTATAACTACCTAAAAGGTGGTTATGGTCAGGCAGGGGTCTTTTCTCCCTGGACACTGGAGACAGGACAAGGGGTCACAGTCTTAAACTCCATTGGGGGAGGTTTAGACTTGACATTAGGAAGAGGTTTTTTACTGAGTGATATGACTTTGGAATGGGTTGCCCACGGAGGTGGATGAGTCACCGTCCCTGGAGGTGTTTAAGGTTAGTCTGGATGAAGTGCTGAGTGGCATGTTCTAGATGTCTGGTGTTTAGGTTTACTTGGTTTTAGGTTGGACTGGATGATCTTTAAGATGTTTTCCAGCCTCATTATTACTGTGATACTGTGATAATGTGATACTGGCATTTTTACCTTTGAAATCTCCATTTCTATGGATCTTGAAGCAGAGACACTGCATATAAAGATTTGGGTTTGGTTTAATGTAAGATTTACTACTAATTATGTATAGAAATTAGACAATCTGTAGACAAATGTTGGAATAAATAACGTCAGAAAGCTTTAGCCAGTCCAAATACTCAAGGCCATGGTTAGGCTGGATTCCTTCCCACTGTTTTGGAAGTAATAAAATAATCTGTGTTTTCACACAACAAGCAAGAAATTAAAGAGCCTTTTCTAGGGTTTGGTTGCATATGATAGCAGGCAAGGTGGCAACATGGGTCTGAGTGAGTAAGAAGCTCTTAAAGATGTGGACGTTTAAATAATGTGATGTGGTTTACAGGAACATGTCACTCCTGCATTCAAACAGTTTTGCTGAGAAGACTGGGTGCAGTGGAATTCCAAGATGAAGTATCATTTATTGTTGAGTAAGGGGACTGGTCTTATGAAGCACAGACCTATGACTGAGTCATATAAATAGGTTCAGGCTCTGCCTGTAGCACAGATCCCTCCTATGACCTTGGTCAGTCACCTAATCTCTGTTCCATGGTGACTTAGTCTCTGTGTCTTGGTTCGGTGTCTGCAAAATGAGAATAACAGTAATGCCTTTGTCTCGTCTGTTCATATTGAAAATTCTTTGGTGCAGGAATCATTTCTGTGTGTTTTATGAGGGTTTTGGCACACACTTTTAGGTGCTATTTTGATAACAGTACATAGTTACAGCTACCTTTATCCCTAACCTTCTGGAATGAGGTGGATTTCAGAAATTCTTTCTTTAAACCCCTCACCTTGATTGATCCAAACACTAGAGGGGATCTGTCATAGTTTAACACAATAAGTAGCTAAATACTACACAGCCACTCACTCCTCTCTGCTACAATGGGATAGGGAGCGGAATTTGAAATAAAAAAAGCAAGCAAAATGAGATAAATATGATTTAATAAGGCAGAAAAGAAAGTAACACTACTAACAACAACAACAACAATAAAGCTAAAATAATTAGAACATAGAAAACAGATAATGCAGTTCCTCATCACCTGTCAACCAAAGCCCAGACAGTTCTGAAGTAATGGCCCCTGGCCAAGTTTTCTGCTAGTTTATATACTGAGCATGACATCATATGGTCTGAAATATCCCTCCGGCCAGTTTGTGTCAGCTATCTTAGCTGAGTCTCCTCCTAGCTTCTTGTGTCCCTCTGCCTACTCAAAGCTAAATTGCTGTGAGAAGCTGAAATCACTGCTTAGCAACAACTGGAATGTCAGTGTGTTGTCAACATTATTCTCATACTAATTCCAAAACACAGCACTATATCAGCTACTAGGAAGAAAATTAACTCTATCCCAGCAGAAATCAGGATGTGGTCTCAGTCAAAGTCATACTTACTTTGCAATACAAAGCAGTAATTAGTAATAAGTAACACTGGTAACCCTGCGAGACCATGCATTTAAATCACTATTCGGCTGAATAGTGATTCTATCAGTGATTCGGCTGAACTGATTCTATCAGTTTAGTCCTGCTCATTCTAAAACCAGCCTCTTGCATTGGCTTGTCTTCCAGGAACAGAGACATCAGAAACTTCAAAAAAGGGTTTCTTTGTATACATCAATAACAAGCAGAAACAGAAGAATACTGTCCCATTACTAAACACAAGAGGTGAACAAGCTACCAACAGTGCTGAAAAGGTAGAAATCCTCAACACCTTCTTCACCTCTGTCTTTACCAGTTGTGCTGGGTCCCAGACATACAAATTGATAATAAAAATAAATGAAATAATATCATAAAATTGATTATGTTAATAAAAATTGAATAAAATTAATGTTGACAAAGGCATAGATCTGCCATCAGTGAAGGAAGAATTGGTGTGTCAACCGTTACAGGAGCTTGACCATTGAAAATCGATGGGCCCAGATGCCATCCACGTGAGAGTGTTAAGAGAGCTGGCCAATGTCATTGTGAGGCCTCTTTCAATTATCTTTGAAAAGTCCTGGAGATCCAGAGAGACACCTGAAGACTGAAAGAAGGCTAGTGTCTCTCTGTCTACAAGAAGGACTCCAAGGAGGACCCAAGTAATTATATTAGCCTCACTTCAATCCCAGGAAAAATTATGGAGCAAATCCTCCTGGGGAGCATCACAAGTAAAATGAAAAATGTGATTTGGAAAAGACAACATGGATTCACAGGAGCAGATCATGCCTGACAACAAGGTGACCTGCTCAGTTGCAGGGCAAGCAGTGGACATTGAATATCTGGACTTCTCCAAGGATTTTGACACAGTCCCCCACAGCCTCCTCCTTGAGAAAATGGCACGCTATGACCTGGTGGTCTGTGCAGTGGGTGAAGAAATGGCTGACAGGCAGTACCCAGAGGGTGGTCGTAAATAGGTTCCTTCTCAGACTTGCAAGTGGTGACTAGTGAGGTCCCCCAGGGATTAATATTGGACCCAAGACTGCTTAATATCTTCATAAATGATCTGGTACCCTGATGAAGTTTGCTGATGACACCTTACTGAGTGGGGAAGGTGACACCATTGAAGGTGACACCATCTCCACTCTCCAGGGAGACCTGGACAGGCTGACGGAGTGGGCCAGCAGGAACCTCATGAAGTTCAATGAGGTCAAGTGCAGGGTCCTCCACCTGGGAATGCACAACCCTCAAATGTAGTTCAGACTGTGATCCACCTGTCTGGAGAGTAGCCCTGTAGAGAGGGACCTGGGTGTCTTGGTGGATAGCAAATTCAACGTGAGCGAACAGAGAGCTGCTGTGGCAAAGAGTGCTACAGCAAGGCATCACCAGCAGAAATAAAGATGCTACCTTGCCACTCTACTCACACTGGTATACCACACCTTGAGTACTGTGTTCAGTTTTGGCCTCTGCTCTACAGATAACATGCAGGTTCACTGGAGAGGGTCCAGGGAAGGGCAACCTCTCATATGAACAAAGACTGAGAGAACTGAGTCTGTGCAGCCTTGAGAAGAGAATGCTTAGGGGGGACCTTATTATGATGTTCCAGTACCCACATCAAGAGTAGGTACCAAGGGGTTGGAGACTATTTTCACAAGGAGTCATGTAGAAAAGACACTGGGGAATGGTTACAAGTTGCTCCAGGAGAGATTCTGACTGGGTTGGAGTGGTAAACTTGTCCACAATGAGAGCAGTTAGACAGTGGAATGGTCCCTTCCCTTCCAACATGCAAACCCATGAACCTCTGAACCTATGAACTGAATTTGCAGGGTTTGTAGCCAGCAAAGTATTTTATTGACTGCTTTCATGGAGAAAACAAAAACATCTCTGCAATAATGTAGATGGAACAGTGCTGAGTATGAGAACACTGCAGACACTGGTGTACACTGGGACAATTTTAGAAAGAAAGTGAAGGACTCCTCAGTGATAGCTTGTTTTATGTATTTGTGTTCACTTCAAATGTTCATTCCTATTAATATGAATGGATGCTGCATCTGTTGTGACAAGCCATATGAGAATGGATACCAAACTGACCACACATTTTTCAGATACATGGGTTTTGTTAAAAGCACAACATATCAAAGGTATTTTGGTCTTATAAAGTATGAAGTATTCTCAGTCCTCAAGTGATAACAAGTATCTAACATGCTGCAATATCTGTTTGCATAGAGATATTAAACTAATGGAGGGCAAATTTAGACTGGATATAAGGAATATATTTTTCACATTGAGGGTAATGATACAATTGATCATGTTGCCCAGAGAGGTAGTAGAAGCCCTGTCCCTGGAGATGTAGAAGGTCAGGCTGGACTGGGGTCTGAGCAACATGATTTAGTTCAAGATGTCCCTGATCACTGCAGGTGGATTGGACTAGATGACCTCTCTTCCAACTCAAGGTATTATGACTCTATGATTCTATTGTTCCATGATTTTGGCCATGTTGAAGAATGTCAAAATTCCTACTTACAAGTAGAATTTGAGCTAGCTGTACAATTAGTTAACATTAGGGTAGCATCTTAAATGACTAACAGCCTGTGAGGAAAGAAGTGCAATTCCATGCAACGTGCTTAATAAATCCTACCCCTCTGCATTCTGCAGGGCAAATGTGTTTCTATCTTCGATTTGTACATGTTGCCAAAGCAGTTTGCTGATAGCTGATTATTATTAGAGTCTTGCAATAAGAAAACTCCATAAGGCAGAAGAGAGGAAATGTTACTAGAGATGGCATGAATTTAGTACATTTTATCAATGCAAACATAAAATGTCAGGACTGTGATTCTGTTTCTTACTGTGTCATGTTTTAGAATGGTTCGAGTTTGATCCTAATGGTAAATTGCATTTCTCTGATCAAACTGGGGCATGCCTAAATAATTTCCTGATGTATTTTGCTCAAGCAGGAGACCCAGAATCTTTCTGTTTTCACAGAAGATTGATTCCATAAATGCACAGGAAAGCAAAGTCTTTAAATGGGGGTCTTTAGCCAGAGTTTGACAGCGCTTTCCTCTTTAGCAGTTGTTCATTCTTCTTACCAACTGTTCCTCCCTTAGCCATTCTAAGTGTAGAGTCTTGCATCTGGGCAAGAACAACCCCAGGGACCAGTATAGGTTGGGGACTGACCTGTTGGACAGCAGTGTAGGAGAAAGGGACCTGGGGGTCCTAGTGGACAGCAGGATGACCATGAGCCAGCAATGTGCTCTTGTGGCAAAGAGGGCCAAAAGGAATGGTTAACAGATCAAGAGAGGTACTTTTCGCTCTCTACTCTGCACTAGTGAGACCACATCTGGAGTATTGTGTCCAGTTCTGGGTCCCTCAGTTCAAGAAGGACACAGAGCTGCTGGAGGATAGCAGATGATGAAGGAAGCAGAACACCTCCCTTATGAGGAGAGGCTGAGGGAGATGTGTCTCTTTAGCTTGGATGAGAGGAGGCTGAGGGGTGACCTCATTCATGTCTCTAAATATGTGAGGGGTTGGTGTCACAAGGATGGAGTCAGGCTCTTTTCAAGGTCACCTGGTGACAGGACAAGGGGCAATGTGTGCAAACTGGAACATGGGAGATTCCATATAAATATCAGAAGGAACTTCTTCACAGTGAGGGTAACAGAGCATTGGAACAGGCTGCCCAGAGGGTTATGGAGTCTCCTTCTCTGGAGATGTTCAAGCCCCGCCTGGATCTGTTCCTGTGCAACTTGGTTACATATGAAAAGCACTTAATATCATATGTTGCTCTCTTTTTCTATCATTGAAGTAACTCAGTAAAATATTAGATGGGATATTCCATGAGTATAAAGCAAGCAGCTAAATGTATGGCTAAGTGGAAGTGACGCAAGCAATAGGGCCCATACTGCCTTATTTTGCAGTTGAATCTACTCAGCATCAGGTATGTGGTGAATAGGAAGGGACTGAGCAAGTATAATGCTTCCTGGGGTAAATGCCAAGCTCTTTCTGAAATAAAGCCCTGGGAGGTTAAAGAGGAGGAAATATTCTTTCCTTTTTGGCAGCTTCTCAGATGTCTCATTTGAGCAAAGTTTAATTTTGACGCTGGTACAATCTGGAGGGTCACACAAGAAGAGTCTGGTTTAGTGCAGAGGTCATTGGAGAGTTAGACTTTCCACATATGGGCCTAATGCTTTTGTTTTCACTTACAGATGCTGTGAAAAGTCTGAAACAGCTGCCAAGGACCATGTAATTTTTCCCATGAAGAATAAAACTGACAATAAGCACAGTGTTAGATCTCTGCCTGATTTCAGCTGACCCACTGGAAAAATAAAGTGTGGCCCAAGAAATCCCATGCTTTCCCTGCCCTTTCCTTTTCTGCTTCACCCTACTTTCCTTTCTTTGTATGATTAACTCTAAACCTAAGATCAGGTAGGAGGAAAAAGATAGGCATGATCTAACTCTTGAATCACTGGCATATTAAACAGGTGTGTCTAACTGGGTGCAGTTAGAACCTAGTCTAGAATGAGCCTATGAGCTAACTCATCTGATGTGAAGCAATTTGAAAGCAGTGTATCTAGCCTAAGTTAATCATTGGCTTCACAAGTGACCAGTGGAAATATCAATCAAACATCTGGATCAAAGTAGCATAGGAGAATTTCCATGTGCCACCTGCTAAACCTAACTGCTCTACTGCACATGCATTTTTCTCTTTGTTTTGTAAGTTTTTTGTTTTATAAGTTCTTTGTTTCAAAAGATAATCCAAGGGCTTGGCAAATATTTTAAATGCCTCCTACAATGAGGAAGAAAGCTGGGAGATTATATAATAACATGGGATACTCCCATGCTAAGACAAATGTGCACTGCAACAAATCATACTCTATCAATCAAAGCATTTGTTGAGTCATCTGCAACAGAGGGATCAAGGCTTTATTGAAATACTTTCTCCTTCCACACTGAGATCATGTATATGTTCATCCAATGGTTGCTTTGTGCCTAACAGTGGATTCACTTTGTCAGTTTGGCATCCTGCACTCTCTCAGAGTTGATGCTTCCTAGCCTGCACAGGCAGACTGCTTGGCCTTGCAAGTGTGGTGCTGAGCCTCCAGCTTTAGCAGATGTGACAGCTGATGTTTGCCTTATCAATACAGGTGTGCCCTGTGAAACCCAGTGCAAACTGAGCCTGTTACCTTTGTCTTACATAGGCAATAAGTGCATGTTCAGCAGGTTGTATTTGATTATGAACCAATTAGAGGTTTGTGTGCCAGAAATGGCAGTTCCTCAGAACTGGCTTTCACAGCAGTCAATTAGTTTTGGCTATAAGCAAAACATCAGTAAGAAAAAAATATCCAGCCATGTTCTTTCCTAAGGTAAGTTGTTCTGTTTCCTCTTGGCTGTCTTCAGCCATCACAGACACAGTTATGGAATCATAATTGACTTTGGTCATATTTTCCACAGTACTTTGGCATTTTTCAAGGGTGCACTGCAAAGTATTGTAGGCTGCAACTGGAGAGGTGAATGTCTTCACCTCCATATTTGCAATAATGTGGCTGATCACCACTCCTCGCTGGCTGAGGTTTGTACTGGATTATGCATCAGGCAGAGAGTTTCCAGGGCAGCCTCCTTTTTCTGATTAAATGCTCTGCATTTATCTGTATCTACATGGGACCATACCTCATCTTCCACACACTAATGCATATAGGCTATTTCATGGCTGAGGATGCCCTGCTCTCAGCTGCTAACTCCCAATCCTCCCTACTTAGATCTTTCAATCCTCATAGCTTGTTCCCATAATATGTTCAAAACCCAGCATGTAGTCCAGCCAACCTACTCCACTTGGACCACTCTGGTACTATTGTTTGATTATGTGGCACTATTGAGAGACTGCTATAGCCTACTCTTACTGCTCTTGCTTTTTCCCTTGACATAGCAGGTTATTCTTGTATCTGTTCAAAGGAAACTACGTTCTGTAACTATTTTGGCTATAGTAGCAGTGGTGTAGATCATGAGTGATAAAGTATTTAGCAGGCAGAACACATCCTCTTAGAGCTACTGTCTGCTAGAACCTTCTCACCTAATGTTTCTGTCTCTTTTCTTTTTCTTGCCCTGGCAATCGTCGTGTTTCTTCTCTCAAGAGATGGTATAAGTGAGGTTACTTTTCACTGAGATTGTTTTTTCTGAGCAATTCATTCCGGTTTGTATTCATTTTATTTTTCCCTAGATGAGTGGGTACATGGTAGGGAAAATGTGAATTTTCATACATTTTCTGAATAAAATGAATCCAAATTCCTATCTGGATAATAAAATGGTAATAGTACACAGAAAAGAATTCCAACTATTTGGAAATCTAAACATAATTACTTATGAACACTGAGCGTTTATTGCTGTCAAAATTAATTACTTTTCAACTTCCAGCTGTTAAAATCCTTCTGGCAGATCTCCAAGTAATTTTCCTTCAGCTACTCTTCCCTCAATTAAATATTAGTGTGGTTCTCATACTCTTGTTCCATAAGCAGCAAGTACAAATGGTGTTTCTTGGTTTTTTTAATCATAAACTGCCAGAAATTTATTCTGCTGCAAGGTGTTTTCAAACACAGATTTTACATAAAGTTCACATGTATAGAGGAGGAACAGTAGTTTTGCGTAAGTCTAGGCCATGATTGCAAAGCTTAGATGCAAGCATGTCAAGACTGGCCAGAAGTGAGCTTTTGGAATGCTTGTTGCCAGCTGCTTAACAGGTTGTTCAGGTAAATGGAAACTGTCTTGGCATTTTCCAAAATGCTTAGTGCTTTAGCAGAATCAGGATGCTCAGAGAGCTGTAATGGAGATGGGAGTGTATGTGTGGACGCACCTTTCTCTCAAATAATTCTAATAATGTAATATGTAAAAGGCAGGTGCTGTAACTTGCACCACAGTAGGTGTTTCCAAGGACTGTTTGGGACCGCCATAAAAGGACCACAGTATAGAAATTATTTGCTTTAAGATCCACATATAACCTGTGGTTTATTTTTATTTACTTGTTTTTCAGTTCGGGCACACTGGGACAGTAGAGACACAGTTGGTAATATAGAGCGAGGGAAAAGGCTTGCCAGAGCCGTGACAGTATTTATTCAAATACTGTCCAAGCAATCAGAGTTTTGCTCCTGTGATGATAGATTGTCTCTTGATCTGTATCTCTGCACCTTGACTCAGGAATCCACGGCAATAAAATTTTTCATGTCTTAACCATGACAGCTTACAAATGGCTGTAGTTTACCAGCCTTAAAAACAGAATTAGAATGCAGAGTAAAAGATCAATACAAGTCTGAGTTCATTTACTGATTTTACTGCAGCCACCTGAAATCTCTTTTTCCAAGTGCAGGTTATGTGTGTAATTAAAGGAGAATAAGCATATAAGATAATTTTGGTTGGAAAGGACCTACAAGGTCAAGTCCAACCATTAACCTAACTCTACCAAACCCACTACTAAACCAAGCCCTTAAGCACCATATCTACACAATGTTTAAACACATCCATGGTTGTTGATTCCACCATCTACCTGAGCAGACTGTTCAAATGCCTGATGGCCCTTTCAATGAAGAATTTTTTTTCTAATATTCAACCTAATCCTCCCCTAGTGCAACTTGAGGCCACTTCCTCTTGTCCTATCACTCATTATTTCTGAGAAGAGACTTACACTCACCTCTTTACCACCCTGTTTCAGGTAGTTGTAGGCAGCAATAAGGTCTCCGCAGCATCCTTTTCTTCTGACTAAATCACCCCAGCTCCCTCTGCTGTTCCCTATAAATCATGTTCTTCAGACCCTTNCCCACTACTAAACCATGCCCTTAAGCACCGTATCTACACAATGTTTAAACACATCCATGGTTGTTGATTCCACCATCTACCTGAGCAGACTGTTCAAATGCCTGATGGCCCTTTCAATGAAGAATTTTTTTTCTAATATTCAACCTAATCCTCCCCTAGTGCAACTTGAGGCCACTTCCTCTTGTCCTATCACTCATTATTTCTGAGAAGAGACTTACACTCACCTCTTTACCACCCTGTTTCAGGTAGTTGTAGGCAGCAATAAGGTCTCCGCAGCATCCTTTTCTTCTGACTAAATCACCCCAGCTCCCTCTGCTGTTCCCTATAAATCATGTTCTTCAGACCCTTCACCCACTGTGTTGCTCTTCTTTGGACCCACTCTAGTACATCAGCATCTTTCTTGTATTGAGGCATCCAAAACTGAAAACAGTACTTGAGGAGTGATCTTGTTAGTGCAGGGAGGTAATTATTTCCCTGCTTGTGCTGGCCACACTATATCTGAAGCAAGCCAGGATGCCATTTGCCTTCTTGTCCAACTGGGCACACCGCTGTCTCATATTTAGCTGATTATCAGTCAATACACCTAGGTGTTTTTCTGTTGAACAGTTTGTCAGCCACTCTTCACCAAACTTGCAGTGTTGCATTACGTTGTTGTGACTGAGGTATAGGACCTGGCACTTATACAAGTGGCCTCAAAACATGTTCACCATGTTCAGATCATCAGTCAACATAATTACAGAACAGGCCCCAATTGTGAGCCCTGTGGCATGCAACTTGTGACCAGTTGCCAGCTGGAGTTAAGTCCATCAACTCTTTGAGTATGGCTGTTCAGACAGAGTAGAGCATATACCTGTCCGAATCATGGACCATCAGTTTTTCCACAAGAATGCCATGTGAAACGGTATCAAAGCTTCACTGAAGTCCTAGAAGACAACATCCACAGTCTTTCCCTCATCCACTAGGCATGTCACCTTGTCATAGAAGATCAGGTTCATCATGTACGAGCTGCCTTTCATGAACCCATGCTGACTGAGCCTGATCACCTTGTTATCCTTAATGGCCCTCAAGATGATTTGCTCCATAGCCTTTTCTGACACCAAGGTCAGAGCCACATGTCTGTAGCTCCCTGGATCCTCCCTCTAGCCCTTCTTGTAGATGAGTATCAAATAAACAAAGATACAAACAAAGAAAAGTTACTCTTGAAATTCTGCTTCTGGTTCTTGAAACATGCAACCATACCCCAATAAGTGGGCATGATTTTGGATGGAACACATATGAAGTACTTCAGATTTTTTTCAGAAGTGTGTATTAATTTTCTCCTTTTTCCAGAAGCAACGAAGCTAGATAACATTATTTTAGTAATCACAAAAAAAAAAAATAATCTATGTTTGTGTAGTAGGTATTTCTGCTGTGTCTTAATTCAGGGAAGCTAAGTCATCATGCAGGACAGTAAAACATGGTTTCAGGGTATAACTGAAAGGTTGCATTAAATGTCTGGTTCTGAGCAGCATAAAAAAAGTGTCTGAATTCAGATCCAGTTGAACTGTTAAAAAGAGGTACATGAGCATCATAGTCCACTCAGGTGGCCTTGTGAAGGTTCTTTTATCGTGATCTCAAAGTGCTAAATGCAAAATCAAAGTGACCACGCAAATGGGGTTCTGCTTCAATCCAACAGTGCGGCTTTATTGTTTGCCTGTAAAGCTGAGTGTAATAGGAAGAGTGAATGAAAAAGTGGAAAGAGGGTCAAGTAAAGAAAGTGGATAATATCTACCACTGCAAGGTCCCAGGCACCCCTAGGTCCCAGCTCCAGGCAGCATCCTGGCAGCCTTCTGGTCATCTTGAGATCCTTGGTGGGGAAGCTTCAGAGCACCTCTCCTGTGAGGCCAGCCTGAGAGAGTTGGGGCTGTTCAGTCTGGAGAAGAGGAGGCTCCAAGGTGACCTTATTGTGGCCTTCCAGTATATGGCCTACAAAAAAGTTGTGAAGGAGATTTTTAGGATCTCAGGCAGCTTCAGGACTAGGGGGAATGGAGTAAAGCTGGAGATGGGTAGATTTGGACTTGAAGTTCTTCACCATGACAGTGGTGAGAGCCTGGAATGGGTTGCCCAGAAAGGTGGTTGTGGCCCCGTCCCTGGAGGTGTTTAAGGCCAGGCTGGATGAGTTTCTGGACAGCCTGATCTTCTGGTCATCTTGAGATCCTTGGTGGGGAAGCTTTGAAAGTTCAGTTGCCAAGAAGTCATCTTTTATGCTAAGTGTCACAACTGGCTCCTCTGTCCCATGGAGCCCTGCCAGTCTTTGCAGTCTTGAGACAGCTTTCCATGCATACTTGAGAGGAGTGTCTGAGGGCATGCTTTCCTGGGAGGTGGGTAGCTTTTGGCCAGGAGGTGTGTTTTGGCATTACAAGCACATTATAATGAGCCAAGTTTGCCTGAAGTCCAAGATTTCTTGGTCGATGTCAAGGTGGTCATGGTGATCAGTTTTCCTTGATGGCCTCGTGCTATCCGTTCCACACCAGGTAAGGGGATAATAGCACCACACAATTAAGTATGTAGCCTAGGTGTTCCTGAGTCCTGCCTAGTACAATAGATTGACTCCTTTGATCAGTTTTCAGGGTACTTTTTTGTGCATTAGTGTCCAGGCGCAAGACAAATATACAGTTTGTGTATTCCCTGTGGCAGTGGTTGCATTATGTGCAGTGACAGATCTGTCAGGGGAAATTATGTATGTGAAGTGGATGGAAGTCATTGGCTGAGTGTGTGTGCGCACACTTTCAATTGCTAGCTGCACCCTTTTCTTCTCAGCCTACTGCAAGCAAGTGAACAAATGTATTGAGTGGAGAAGCAAACAGCAGTGATGGCAAACAGCAAACATCCTTACCATGTAGAATGCAAATAATTTGTTTTCTTGAAACCTAGAAACACTTGTCAGTCAGTGTCTGCTGTTTTGTTAAACCTGGTTGAAACTGGTCACAGGATTTGCAAATGTCCTGGGTTATAGAAG
>VZRI01010596.1:7426-20789 GCA_013397515.1 Upupa epops | reverse complement strand
GCAGGACAGTGTCAAATGCCCTGGCCAAGTCCAGGCAGGTGGCATCAACTGCTCTACCCTTATGCCCCAGTGCTGTGACTCTTTAGTAGAAGACCGCCAGGTTTAGAAACATGACGTGCCCTTAGTGGAGCCATGTTACCTTTCACCAATCACATCCTTATTTTCCATGTGCCTTAGCGCAGATTGCAAGAGGATTTGCTCTATTATCTCGTCAGGCACAGAGGTGAGACAGACTGGCCTGTAGTTCCCCTATAGTTGCAGGATGGCTAGAATATATAGAACACTGCATCTCTTACTTCATCATTCTGCTGCAAGTGTCAAGAGCACAGGCTAAAGCCCAGAGCATAGTGTAGTTGGATTCTGTCTCTCCAGAGTCGTGTTTACATGTGTTATCTTCAGCAGGGACCATGGGGGAAAGACTTTATTCCACTTGCACTTCATAAAGTCCTGTGATATGGTGAAATAAAAATTCAGACTGAAAGTTTAAGATTCTTATAGAAATTAAATACTCTTGGAAACATGAAAATGTAGATCCAAATGGATTTAAGAACTTACATTCTTTTTAATCAATACGCCTTCATAGTACCCCAAATGAAAGTTAGTGATTCTTTGAAAACACATGATCTTAGAAGACTAAAAAAAATCCTGTAAGAAATCAGCTGACACAGATCTCTCAACAGATACTATTTTCCCTACAGCAAAGATACCAGAAAGCAAAAAGCATCTGTCTTTCTTCTTTCTTGGTACAAACCTAACTGAGGCTTAATATGGGAGCTCTGTCTGGATTAACAGAGCTGCAGATAGGACTTGCTCTAGTCAGGTCTCTTTAAGAGGCATTTATTTTGTCACAAGAGTGGAGTGGGGAGTTAGATGCAGTCAGATCCAAAACCACCTCACTTTTTGAATGCTTTCTTCAGAAGCATCAGTCCCTGTTCTGCTCTTGGCCTATACTGCTACATTTTTTGACAGATCGTTTTGGGCAGAAGGTGAGTGGTAACCCATGTGGGCTGCTAGAAAACCTATTCTTTCTGTACAATTCTAAGGAACTGTTGTTTTGTTGCTTCTTTTTTCTCACTTCTCAGACATTTAGAATTAAACCTCCTATGTGCATTACTAAAGAGGATGTCGACTTTGCCATTGAAGTCTTTCACACTGCTTTACAGAAACACATGGAAAGAGCAGCTGCAAAACAGACCTGATCTGTTTCCTTACAAGAAGTGCACACAGGACATCTGACACTCGCCACCCAGATTCAGCACTAATATCCACTGGATGAGATGAAACACTTGTTCAGTACTATAAAAGGAGTCTGATATTTCCAATGTTTAATAAATGTATAATTTCATTAGAATATGCTTTAATCTGTTTTGCAAACACAGATGAAACCAGCGAACCACCATACATCTGAACTATATAAGCTGCGTTGCTATGCTAGCATTAGCATGAAAAACCCTGATGGGACTAATTGGGTATCAGATGAAGAAGCAGACACACATTCACCTTTCATCTACTAAAGTCGTATCAAAACTAACTTTTATGCTAACTTTTATAAAGAGTGGCAGGGAAAAAGTAAAGCTGTTTGGAGAAAAACAACTTCTTGGGTCACAGTATTCACAGTAGCTCTAGGGGTGGTACCAGCACTGTAGTGACTTGCTTCCTGCAGACTACAGCCTTCATAAATTCCAGTTTAAGGACATTAAAGATCATCTAGTTCCAAGTCCCTTGCCATGGGCAGGGAACCTCTCAACAGACCAGGCTACCCAGAACCTCATCCAACCTGTCCTTCAACACTTCCAGGTAGGGGGCATCTACAGTCCCCCTGAGCAACCTGCTTCAGTGCCGCACCACCCTCACAGTGATGAATTTCTACCTAAGATCCAATCTAAATCTCCTTATGTTTTGCTTGAAAGCATTCTCCATTGTCCTATCCCTAGAGTCCTTCTCCACCTTTCTTGTAGGATCCCTTCTATGCTGATAGAGGGGATTCCTGAGGAGCTTTCTCCAGGTTAAACAGCCTCAACTCACGCTGTTTTCATAGTAGAGATGCTGCAGCAGCATGATCATCCTCACAGCTCTCATAAGAGCAGAGGGGAAGAATCCTCTCCCTTGACCTGCTGGTGACACTTATTTTCTGCTGCCCAGACTGTTTTCAGTGGTGCCCCATGGTAAGACAGGGGACAGTGGGTATAAGCTGAAGCACAGCAGGTTCTACCTCAACATCAGGAAAGACTTTAATGCAAGGGTAACTTACTACTGGAAAAGGCTGCACTGACAAATCTCCTCTGATTTTTTCAAAACGAACCTGCACATGTTCCTGTGTGGAACTGCCTTGGCTAATCCTGGTTTTGGCAAGGATGCTGGAGTAGATGCTCTCTAGATATCACTTCCAGCCCCTGCGATTCTGTAGTATTAACACCTTTTAGAGCAGGTCCAGAGAGGGGCCACAAAAATCATCAGAGGACTAGAACACCTCTTCTGTGAGGACAGGCTGAAAGAGTGGGGGTTATTTGCCCTGGAGAAAAGGCAGCTCTGAAGAGACATTAGTGCATTCTTTCAGTACTTAAAGGAAGTCTACAAGAAAGACGGGGAGGGACTTTTTACCCAGGCCTGTTGTGGCAGGACAAGGGGTGATGACTGTAAACTAAAATAAGGGAGATCTTAAACTAGATATAAGGAAGATGTTTTTTTACAGTGAGAGTATTGAAACACTGGCACAAGCTGCCCAGAGAGGTGGAGGAGGCCCCATCCCTTAGGTCATTCAGGGTCAGGCAATCTGATGAAACTGGAGATGTCCCTGCTCACTGCACGGGATGAGATTAGACAACCTTTAAAGGTCCCTTTCCAACCCTGTATGTTCTATGATGCTGTTTGGTTTTATCAAAGTGAAAATTCTTGCAGAGTTTGTCCTGTGAGGTTTCACTTAGACAGGCATAGTCTCTGGTTGAAAAGTACCTGGAGCACGACCTAGCTGAGGATTTCAGAGTTCAGACTACTTACCTTACTACATGGATACACTGTAATTAGAGCATCGAACAGCAAAAAAAATCTGCATTAAGTTGAGAAGTTTCTAACTACAGTACTATTTCATTTAGGATGTAACACAGTCATCATCCTCTCCATTTTAAACATACTTCTCCTCAAGCTGCTCAGGGGATTGCACAGTATATCCATTAGTCATTTCACAACAAGGCAAACTTTGGCCAGTAAACTCCAGAGACCATGTTTCTTTCTTACATAAGAATCAATCTTTTAGTTCATTACTTCTCTTTCCACAAAACAACAACAACAAAAAATGTGATGACAGCCAGGAAGTACCACACATTTATAATTTCACCTTAACACTCTTAACATTGGAGTAATTCCTTGACCTGATAAACCATGTCAACTTGTGGGGAAAGGACACTATGCTGGTATTTTCCATGAGAGGCTGAGGCTTCAGAAGAACTGGATTATCTTGTGGTCCCTTCCAACCCTGACCATTCTAGAACTTCTTCCCAGTGAGGGTGACAGGGCACTGGAGGTGGCTGCTCAGGAGGTTTGTGGAGTTGCCTTCTCTGAAGACATTTGAAATCCACCTGGACTTGGTCTGGGTGATCCTGCTGTGGCAGGGGGATTGGACTAGATGATCTTTAGAGGTTCCTTCTGATCCCTGATGATTCTATAAGAACACAGTTCATGCAAAACCAGTGTTTTGTGATCTCCTAAAAAAAATTTTTCATTATAAGTCCAAATATATCAGTTGAATATCAGCTGATTCATGTCACTCCATTTTTTATCCCTCCACTTACTCCTGCAAGGCTCTTCCACTAGGCTCTTTTCCCTAAAATACCTGACAAAGCAGGATGATAAACAAAACCAGCACAAATTGTCAAAACTAGCTTTGCCATCTTACTCTTTTCCTCCCATCTGAAGCAGGGGATGGCAGAGGAATAGCCCATACTTGTCTGTGTTTTGGACAAGTTTCATCTTTTATAGATGGATCAAAAGAAGCACAGACTATTCTTGCTTCACTTGAAAGAGAAGAAGCAACACAAGTGTTATTATTTCCTCTGTGTGGGTATTTTATCTGTACAAGTTTCCACAGGAATACGAGGTGAGTAGCTTTGAATTACTGTGGCCTTGCCCTCAATGTGAAAGCTGCCAAGATGATAGGTCAAAGTCATTAAATATAAAGGCTGATAAATTCAAAAGAAAGCACAGGTTTCTTCACAACGTAATATCCCCTTTGTTGCATTTTTTTTCCCCAGAATTAGGATTTGCCTTCTCTGTTTAAGAAGGACATTGAGGTGCTGGAGCGGGTCCAGAAAAGGGCAGTGAGACTCATGAGAGGTCTGGAAACAGGCCCTATGAAGGGTGGCTGAGCGAGCTATGGTTGTTCAGTCTAGAGAAGAAGAGGCCAAGAGAAGACCTTATAGCTCTATACAACTACCTAAAAGGAGATTGTAGCTAGGCTGGTGCTGGTCTCTTCTCACAAATTACTAATGATAGGACAAGGGAAAATGGCCTCAAGTTGCATCAGGGAAGGTTTAGATTGGATTTTAAGAAGTTCATTACTGAGGGAGTGGTTGGGCACTGGAACAGGCTGCCCAAGGAGGTGGTGGAGTCACCATCCCTGAAGATGTTTCAAAAACAAGTAGCTAAAGCACTTGAAGTCATGGTTTAGGGTTAGGGAGATGTTGGGATGAGGGCTGGACTTGATGATCCTGGAGGTCCTTTCCAGGCATGATGATTCTATGAGTCTCTGTTTAACTCCAAACATGGGCGATGCACACCTTTCAGTTTCAGAAAAGTTCTCATGTATGATTCTGAAGGCTGTTGCAGTAACAGACTTCTACCTGTTTTTACGTTTCTCTCTTTTGTTTCGGGTGTTTACGGCTCCATTTACAACTGGTGCTTGTGTTGATTTTGCATGTCCAGTGGCTTTCAGGTGTTCAAACAGTTTGTTTCGGGATGGAAATGAACAGTTGCAGGTTACACAGTGGATAGAAACTTCACTCTGCAATGAAGAAAAACAAAAAAATGCTTCAAATTCCGATGGAGTATGTAATAAGTCGTAGACCAGTTTTCTGTATACAGCTTCTCTTTGACAAGCTTTGAATAAGCTGATTTGTTTCTATCAGATATTCCTCTACTGATTAACTAATGGGTTTTTTTTAAAACAGATATAAAACTTGGACTTTTCAAAGAGTACTAAGCAAAACCAAAAACAACAGAAGCCTTGCAAATATAATTCTAGCTAAATAATACTTTTGCTCTCACCTGACTCTACACACAAGACTCTAGGCCCTGACATTTAGTGAATTTGTCTTAGCTGTAGTTACACAAGATTTTGCTTTTTATGGGAAGAATCAATACTGAAAAGGATGCACATGTTACTGACTGTCACCAGGCTGATGACATTTATTTCATTTGAAGTAGCTTCTGTAAAGCTTTGTATCAAGTCTCTTAGAGCTGAAATTTAGTTCTGTTTTGCTTTGTGAGGATAAGCCTCACAAAGCAGCTGTCCAGCCTCCTAACTACTAATAAAAATGCAGGGATAGCAATACCTGTATTATTGAAGAAAATTTCAGCAAAAAGCTGAAAAAGAATGTATGGGCTACAGCTGGTCAGACAGCTAACTTGCCCACCTGGTTATAATAATACTATGACCACCTGGTTTTAAACTGTTTCAGTAATTTGACATACCGTTGTTGGATGTTCTGAAGATGCTTTAGCAGATTTCTTTACATCCTTGGCTTTTTTCCCCTTAGGCTTAGTACTGCTGATAGACAAAGAGAAACCAGGGTCACTGCAAAGGAACACGCAACATTTAAGAGCTTCCAATGTTTTTCAGTCAACCATGTCTCCACTGCTTTCCCCAGTTTTTTCTTCAAACAACATGTGCGTTCAGCAAAAAAATAAAGCCTTTTAGTTTATATAATCAATTATCTCAAAATTCTACTAATGATGAATCAGGTACTGGCATGTGATGTGGCAAAGATCTATACTCAAACTCTATTTTCAAAGTAGATCCTAACAATCCTTGTTTAGTATTTAGTTTAATATTAAACTCTGATTTAGTGGAGGAGCCCTGGTTCACCTATGGGAATAAACCCAGTCTTGTCTGATAACAGCAAACATGACGCAGAATGACAGAGTGTCTACAGTACTGCAAGTCAGCACACCTTTTCACTTCATTTTTTACTTCATTCTCTTGACTGATGACTTCTGTAGCATTTGCATCTTCTGATTCCACACATCTTTGGCAATCGTTTACCAGCTCCTCTGATAAGCCACTGTCCTTGTCAACACTGGGCACCTCCTTTTGTGTACCTGATTCTTCATCGGCACTTTTATCTGAAGAGTCCTCGTAGGTCTGTCCAAACAGAAGAAACACAAGTTAATTACTTCAAGGTCATTAATCTTTATAGTGTTATACAAATTTAGTGCAAACTTTTAGGTGGGGAGAACAAAAAGCCACAGACCCTCTTAACTTTACTGTGTGTTTTCAGTGAGACTAAGACATTCAGAAGATTAATTTTCCCATTTTAAAAGCCACTTGTGATGAAGGGAAGAAACACCAGCCTTATGCTACAGAAGAGGAGAATGAAGGTAGCTTTCAGGTACATACCAGGATCATTCAGTTCTGGCTACCATTTGACATTATAAGACAGTGGCTTTGCTTATAACTTTGCAAAATATTGATTTTTTTGTCTGAAGTCTTCCATGCCAGACATCTATGTTAGAACACTTAAGCCTGTTCTGGTTTGAAATTATCAAATTTTCAAATATGAGTTGTGGTGGTTTTATGCCAAAAAAGCGTTTTATTTTGAAGCTGGAGGCAGCCTTCCTAGACCTCCTGCATCAGTCTCTGGACTCTACAGCTGATTGGTGGACAGAATCCATAAAGGGAAGGTACTTCCTGCTTCTTCCTCCTTCTTTTCATCGTCTGATGCACTATCTTCACCTTTCTCTTTTTCTGCTGCAATGCATCTTGAGAGACAGGGAGCTCCTCTAGGGAAGTGCTCCCCCAACCCCCCAAGGGTGGGAGGGAGGTGGGCAATGGCTCTCAACTTCCTGCCACAGAAGAGTAGAAATGCAAAAGAAGCTTAAACTTGCACAAAAGAAGCTTAAACTTAGCCACAGCTCTGCTGTAGGGGTAGCCACAGCCCTCTTTTGCATGGGAATTCAGATGCAGAGAGGCCAAAAAGACAAGCTGTTCTCCATACCTGCAAACCCCCTTCTGTGGGAATGAACATGCATCCCTCCCCTCTTTCACTGAGGGCTCAGATACCAAAAAACCAGCACCAGCTCGTTCCTGTCCTTAGCAGTGGGCAGAATAAGGGCAACTCCTCCAAAGCCATGCTACCTTCTAAACACCTTTGAAGATGCCAGAGGTGAGCTCTTAACCCTCTACCTCCCTTGATGCCTGACCACAGGGGAGAAGAAAGAAAGGCTCTGTAAAGCCTGTAGAAAGACCTTAAATGAGACCCCGAAAAGCCTATTTGCCATTAAAAGGCGACCAGCGCCATGTTATCTTTGTCTCCACTGGATTGACATATACTCTGCCACTGAGAGAGACAGAGAAGCCTCTACTTTTCACTGAGAGAGAAAGAGAGATTACAAATACTGATCTCCTAAACCTTTGGCAAAGACAGAAAGTCTGAAACCCCGTTGTATCCTTCACATTTGATGTCGCTATATCCTCAAAGAAGAGGAGCTACAAGTGTGCTGGAGATGTCAGAGAGTGCTGATGTCTGTGTGAGGATAGGAAAAGGAACTTTTCCACAAGCACCAAATGTATATTGTGTGCTGTATTCCTGCCACCCCACCCCCCACACTCCTTTCTCATCTGGAAAGTGGGGTGTGAGTGTGTGTGGGGGGCTGTGGGGGTGTGGGTGTGTTGGCTTTTTGGTTTTGAGTGTTGGTGGTTTCACCTTTTTGATTCTTTTACTTCTTTAGGGATTTTTCCTTTTCTTTTTGGTGATGGGTTCAATAAACTGTTCTCTTTTTCAGCAAAGTTGCTTCATTGCCTGTTGAAGTCTCAGCGAGAGCTGGCTGTTGTGCTTGAATTACAGGCACCAACCCAAACTGACTTAGACCCTCTCCCTAAACCATTACAAAGCCAAAGTAAGTGAACTGACTGAAGCTAGTTAGAGACAGTGTATTTTCCCTGCCTAACATTAGAAACACTGGAAGAGGTACCAGAACACGTAGCCGAACATTCAATACAAGCAGTCTGGCAAAAATCAACCCCTGATCACCTCTGAAGCAAAACAGCTCAGCTCCCAAAAGCAGGGTAATAATCCTGTCCTTACACTACATTAATGCAACTCTATCACCTGTAGTATCTTTTGCAGAGTCTTACCTATGAAAAAAAACCTTGGCTAATCCACCTACCTATAGGAAAAGAAGACAGAAACCGTAGCAATTCCCTGCACTCCATAAAGCTTGGCAGAGAAGGTTGTATTTCTGTAAGAGTATTTCCACCCAAGATTCCAGCTCGTGCTATGCAAGAGTGACACCTACTGTTGGATCTGGAGAATACCTCATGACCAAACTGACGCAAAAGAGACACTGTACCTATATGAAGCCTATACAATGAGAACAAGATCCATTTTCAAATTGAGGTGGCAGGCATTCAACAGAAGTCTGATGGCCTGCAAGAGGGTCAAGCCAACACTGTCGTGGTCTATGCAACATCAGCCAAAGGGAAGCAAGAAAAATTCATGTGCTTCAAAATCAAAAGGAAGTTTCTTGAGGACAGGAGAAAATGATGGTGTAGGAAAGAACAGAAAAGACAGGACCTGGTACAGGTACCTCACTGAGACAAAGCTAAGACTGAGGTAATAAATAGAGAAAAGCTTAAGACTTGAGAAGGATATCAAGAGTCTACTCACTATGGCATTCCTGCCACTAAACAACTTGCAGTTCCTTGAAGTTCACCCTGCTGCTGTCACCACAGATCTGTCGTATTATGCACAGGATCACAAAATCCCGGAGTACAACAGATTGGTGTTACATGTATTTACAATTCAAGTGAAAGGTGGAATGAACGTGCATATTCCAACAACAACAGTATCAGCAGGATGCCAACAATGTGCTTTTTTTCCTTCTTACATTTGAGATGAACAATAAATTGCACCAACTTTAGCAAATAAAACACAAAATGACCACCAATTGAGCTGCTAATGCATTTAGGCCACTGCTGGTCTTCCTGTTCAAATTTCTTTTTCTCCCCTCTCTACCAGTCTCTGTTTTTCTTACATTTCAAGTGTAAACGTTTTAGATTCAGTACTACATACATTAAGATCTTCACAAACATAAAAAAGCAACATCTTTGAGATTATTAGAATAAAATACAGTAGTAAGTGTAATAACAATTCTTTTGAAAATAAAAAAATCTGAAAACAGTCTTCAAGTTCTGCAGAATATTTCCAAACAAGAAAAGTTCAGAAAAGTTATCTTAGGTAGTAATAAAACTAGGTTATAAAGTTCCTTGAGTATCATTATATGCTTACATACCATCATTGTTTTCTGCTTCTTCCTCTGCTTCTTTGAGAGTCTGTAAAGGTAAGAATTTAAAATTATCTTTTTCAAGAAAAAAAAAAGTATTAATTTCTAGAAAAGGCACCAAGTGATACTGTTTCTTTTCTGTGGTCTCCCAAACATTCTACAAACAGAAAATTACTCGTGCCTGAAATGAAAACAATGCAACTAGTTGGTTAGTTGTCTTAAATTACTCACTGCATTTAGTCAAACTTTTGTTCTGCTCAGACTGAACTTGAATATAGTAGTGAGACAGTTGGTAGTATTAAGCTTTGGATATTAAAAAAATTTCATTGTGCAGCTTAATGCATCCATTTCAATTTTAAGCACATTCATTTTCTACATATACCAGTATCCAACTGACAAAAGGTACCCAAAATGTAACCAAGTGTTGGACCTGGGCAAGTTCTCGTTTGAAAAGTAACAATCACTACTTTGCTTTAACATTTCAGTATATGAAGGAGAGAAAAAAATGAGAGCATTATTCTAAGTATTATCCTAAACCCAGTCATACTGATGAATGCATTTTACTGAAACTCTGATGCTAAGAAATACTTTAAATTGCACAGTAGTGCCAGTTCCAACACAAGTCCTTGTGAGGTCCTCCAAGACTTATTAAATCATTAGTCACAATAAATTTAAAACTGATTTAAAGTACTTTTGCTTAGGCATATCTTCTCTTTCTTCCTTGTCTTTGCTATGTGCTACATTTGCATCACCCAAAGATACAGGAAATTTCTCCTCTTCTTCTTCCAGTTGCTGTCGTAACACTGCTACCATCTCTCGGTGCTTCTTTGATTTTTCATGATTCTTCATGCTGCGAAGACCAAAAGATCATTACTGCAAGTAGGTCCAAAAAAATGTAGTTATACTTAAATATAAATTAGTGACTGGCCCATTATCTACCACTACCAAATATGGATAATTATGTCCTGACAATGTCTTTACTGGAAGGATGACACTGACCATTAAGTGAAGATTAAAATGCTTTAAAATGCATTTTTAAAGGAGCTGAAACCCAGCCACCCAGCCTCCAGATCCCCAGCCACAGGGACTTACGCTTTCTCAGTTTTTAACCATTTGTCACAAGCAGGGCAGTACAGACCATCAACAAATTCAGCTTCTTCTGTCTCGTCATTCAGTTTGTCTGAAGAGATCAGTGGGGATCAGAGAGACAAAGTCAGATGAGCAATTTTTGAGTATATGTCTCTTAAAGCCCCAGCAAATAGGCACAACACTATCAACTTCTTTTGTATGATTGATATGCAGACAGATCAAAACCATCTTGCCAAATTATACAAGACCATAAACTAACAGTTGTAGCTTGATGTCTTCTCACATTCCAATGAAAACCAATAGAGAGGGACAGACTCTATCCTGTCATCCTTAAGCTGCCGGCAGAGTCGCACTAGAACTGCGAACCTGGAGCTTTTAAGTGTGCAGTGAGCCAGGGTTCAGGCTGCAATGACCCAACAGAGAACAGCCCCCAACATCCATACCTTCAATGCCTTTGGTCTCCTCTTCTTCTAATTCATCTTCTGATCCATCACCAAATTCCTTTTCATATTGTGCCTCCATCTCTTGCAGCTCTCTTTCCAGATCTGACATAGCTATCCAGCTCTGCTCTTTATATTGCTCAGCAAGCCTTTAAGCAGAGTAAGACAGTAACTTTTACATTGCATCCATGAGATGCGAACTACAGAAACAATACTATTGAAGAGATAACTTGTTCTTCTGTGGTATTTTAGAAGGAAAGTCACAAACAAATTACGATGGAGCAAATAAATGTCTGTAGGGCCTGGTAATCTGAGCAGTTGTTCTGCTATATCAATGGGTATATCTATGTTGCAACAGAAGAACTGTTAAAGTAGGTGACTCCTGTTTGAGTTTCAGGCACACAATGCTACACAGCTTGGTTGGTATCAAGCTGGCAGCAGTGCAGTACCACTGCTTTTACCTGCTACAAGATCCAAACCCACAAACAGCACAGGGCCGCAAAAGTCGTAAGCACGTTACTCCTTGACTATGTGCTACAGGAAATGTACCAACTCAGTTTTCCAAATCAAAGTGTAGGTCATGTTATCAACTAGTGTACCACAGCACAGCAGAATTTTGCTCCAGATGGCCCCAGTTCAAAACGAAAAGCAAGCTAAATTAATTTTGGCCACTTGCTTTTTAGTAGGTACAGCTCCTAAGTCTAGACTGTCATAGTCCTATTCTTCATTTCAAAGCAGACATCATTTTTTCTTTAAAAGTGGCAATTACTAAATATTCCTTCCCCATATAAGTAAAAGCACATTGGATTCTGTGCTACTACTGCCAGTTATCTTCAGGACACAGATAACTTATTTCATAAATCTCTACATGTCAGTGAAATGCAGAGTCAATCCACTCTTAAAAAGCTCAGAGCTGAACCCAAATCTAATGCTGAAACATACTAGAAAGTTTTATAAGAGCAACTGGGAGCTACTGTTAGAATCTAAGCCTATACAGTATTCTCAGGGGTAGTCTCTCCAAGTTAAAACATTTGTTCCACATTTACATACTTGGCTTGTTTGAGCTTCTGCTGCCTCCGAAATTCTTCAGCTTTCCTAGTCTTTTCAGCATTTTGTTCTTCTACAAGTTTTCTGTGAGCCTGTACTCTTTTATCTCTTTTACGAATGAAGGCTACTAGCTGACGGACCAGTTCGTTCCTTTCTTTCCTTGCTTTATCTCTTGTCTTCTTATTCTCTTTCTCCATAGCTCGCTTCTCCCAGCGGTTTGAGGCTTGCCGTGTGTCATACTCTTCTTTCCAAGCAAAGTTTTTCTGAGTACAGAAACTCTGCCAATATGCATAGAAAGGGTGGACAACCTGTAGAGGACACACACACACACAGAGACAATATTAGAAGTCTCTTGTTTACTAGGAAGACACAAGTCATACCATATACCTCAGAGCTTCTGTAAGAGTTTTGTGCCTTTTACACAGGCCACATTTTTTTTCAGAGTTAATGACATGAATGTTTACAGGAACCTTTAACATCATCCTTGAAATTTCAGACCAAGGCAAGTCAACAAACTTAACTAAAAGTTAAAACTTCCAGAAACTTGAAAAAAAAATCTCCTTGCATGACTGGATCATGCTGTTACTTATCTGTGCCACGCTTTTCCTATCACACTGAAAAGCACAGAATCACATAAGCTGCCTGCAAGCAGGCATATGCACATATTGCCTAGGAACCACTCTAAGGGCTTCTTCAAATACACTGCAGGTAAAACTAAACTGAGAGGCAGCGTGGGACCCCTGCCGAATGAGCTGGGTGCCCTGAAGACAGAGGGTACAGAGAAAGCAGACATACCGAACACTTTCTTTGCCTCCATCTATACTTCTGGGAGCTGTCCTGGTATCAAAGCCCAGACTGCTGAGGCTCCAGAGGAAGTCGAAGCAAGAGAAGAGCCTGCCTTGGTTGATGAGGACAGGATTAGGGATGTGTTGAGCACACTGAATGTACATAAACCCATGGGCCCTGATGGGATGCACCCGCGCGTGCTAAGGGAAACAGAGTAAGTCGTTGCTAAGCCACTCCCCATCAGCTTTTCTAAGTCATGGGAATCAGGAGAGGTTCCTACGTTAGGAAGGAACCTCTCAAGGAGGTCACCCCAATCTTCAAGAAGTGTAAGAAGGAGGAGCTAGGTAACTATAGACCCATCAGTCTCACTTCCATCCCAGGAAAGGTGATGGAACAATTTGTCCTGGATGCTGTCTCTAGACACAGCAGGGACAAGAGGGTCATTAGGGTCAGTCAGTATGGCTTCACCAAGGGGAAGTCATGCTTGACCAACATGATAGCCTTTT
>VZRI01010595.1:173743-238836 GCA_013397515.1 Upupa epops | reverse complement strand
ACAGTGTGAGGGCAATGGCTTCAATTAGAAGAGGAGGCCTGCAGTGACAGTGTGAGGGCAGTGGCTTCACATCAGAGAAGGGCAGATTGAAATGGGCTGTTAGGAAGAAGTTCTTGAGTAGGAAAGGGGTTGAACAGGTTGCTCAGGCAGTTGAGGCCCCATCCCTGGAGAAGAACTTTAAGGGGAGGCTGGTCAAGCCTCTGGGCCACCTGCTGTATTTGGAGTTGTGCCTGCTCACTGCAGGGTGGCTGGACTAGACCTTTGGAGGCCCCTTCCAGTCTGGGCCACTTGATGATTTTTTCTTTGAAGCTTCTTAACCAGGGCTGCTGCCAGCAATGCCCTCCCTCAGTATCAAAACCCCCTGCCAGGCTCAAGCTACAACATGAATGAATACTGGAGTTTACATAGGAGCTCTTCATTTTCTTGAGCAACCTTCTTTGCTAAATTTCTTCTCTTGTTTCTACTTAACCTGTCCCAGTGTGCTTCCTTCAGCCACCTCTGTCACCTCTGTGCTGTCATAATCTTGAACTGCCTCTCCTTGAGTTCTTCATCTGTTGCCCTCTTCATCCCCATCTGTGTGTATTCGAACACTGTAGCTTTCTCAGCATCCTCTCCTTGTGCCATTTCTCATCTTTCTGAAATTACTGATTCTTCTCAGATCATTGTCCTGACCATTAGACTTTGATTTCTCTTTCCCGATTTCTTTGCACCAAAGGAAATGACGCTCTTCCCCACAGACAGCGCTTCAACTTCGCTGTGAGGATGGACTACGTTCTGGGCAGCCTGCTGTAGTTGAGGCAGTCCCTGCTCCCTGCAGGGGGGTTGGACTGGATGGCCTGTGGAGGTCCCTTCCAACCATACATTCTGTGATCTGTGGGAGGATGCAAAAGAACCTCCTTTCTTCCCAGGACTCCTTGCTGACTTTCAAGGGTATGAAAGGGAGAAGGAGCCCGAGGAAAATTATTCATTTGAAAAAGGCATGGGGAGCACAGAAAAGGCGTGTCCTTCCATAACAGTGATACCCACTGCCTTGAGCGGCGAGGAAGATTGCTCAGGCGGAAGAAATGGAAAGGGATCAAATGGTTTCTTCTTGTGCATCCATCTTCCCTTTTAATTGCAGGGACCTGGGCCAGATGTGGTCAGATCTGGACTGATCAGCATACACTGTGGTGCCTTCGAGATTTTTCTCTTGCTGTGCATTTCCCACTGTAATTCTGTGGAATTCATTAATTTTGGAGCCACAGATGCCAATCCTGGTGACAATCCTAGATTGTCAGCTAAAACACCACCCGAGCAACTCTCTGAGTTCTGTGAAACCAAAACCTTGAAGGTTCTTTAACCTTAATGATTCTAGGATTCTGTCCTTCCTCATTTGCTTTCCCAACCCTGTTCTCCACAGCGATGTAGAATTAAAAGGCCAAAGTTAACCCTCACTTCCCATCAGCTGTGCATGCTTATCGTATTTTCATATCCCTCTTAAGACTTCATTAAGACTTCTTGAGTGTCACAGATTCGACCCATTTGCTGTGCTTTGGTCCACAGGAGAGGACCACAAGATGGTGATTTTTCGTTTTGGCTGTCAAGGAGCAGCATTTTTAGACAGTTTATGGGAGCGAGACACACGGGAAAATCAGGGTAACAAAGTACACAAGACCAAAAAGTGGACTTTCCCAGGTTTGCGGGATGTTTCACCAAGTAAACATTTATTTGTCTTAATTGTAGTTAGCATTGCTGTTGTCATTTCAGACTTGAAAAAAAGGTTTAAAGTAGAAATTGCAGAACAGAACTCAAGTTATTTTAAAAGTTGTTTATGTTTGCAGTTTTGCAATGGTTCTGTGATATATTTTCTTATAAAACCACCAGCAAAATAACAACTTCAAATGTTTGTTTGTTTATTTTGACACATTTTAGGGGAGATGGGTTATACATTAGGCACCATCATCAAAACTGTGCTACCCTCACTGGTTTCTGTGGTGCAAACCTGGCTGCAGAGAGTGAAATTTCTCACTTCAAAACCCCTTTTATGCTTCTGCTTCCCTGACATGACCTTTGGCAGTGTTTTGGCCTCTCAGACTTTCCCACCTTTCCCCAGCAGCCACAGGCAGCCATCTGGAGCAGAATGCAATTTGCTCAAGTTTAACCACTGGGTTGGTCTCCAGCATTGAGATTACTCTATGAAGCCTGTGTCAACACTTGGTCAGGCTTTAAAAGCTTATCTGGTTTTGATGTCAAGAACAGAAGCTCCAGCTGAAGTTGGCAACTGGTAGAGGTCATTGGACTCAAGCTCTCAAAGATGTGTGAAGCTGCAAACTTCACTTCTTCTCTTCGTGGTGGCTGAGGTGGCCCCTAGCATGGTGTGGGAGAGGGCTTCATCAGCAGTATGGTGGCATATGCCAAAAGTAGGGCATCTGAAGCTCTTGTGGTTGGCACAGATCCTGGTGGCATAAGACTAGATCATGCTCAGTATCCGTCTGCCCACCCTTGGAGAACAGGTCTGAACTGCTTAGCTTTGGACGTGCCCACCAAAGGTTTGGCTCTTTGAGGGTAGTATTGAGAAGGAAGAAAGTTGTTTTTCCCTCCATTTCATGGAATCTTTTGAGTTTAGGAGCTGTGAGTCATTGCCATGCACAGTGGAGGGCTGTGAGAAAAACCCTTCAGGGAAGGATGGGGCTGAGAAATTAAAATTTGAAACATCTGCGTCTTGTTCAAGGCACAGCATCACCACTGCGACCAAGAGGGAGGAAAAATCAAATCCTGTAGTAGCTGCACAGGAGATTAGGGGTGGTATCAGGACACCTCTGCGAGGGCCCAACCTGGTTTAGACATGAGCTCAGACAGGCCCCTTTGAGGCAGTGGGATTGTTGAGGACTTGCAGTTTGGTCTTGGGGAGCCCAGTGACTGAAAGAAGCAGTTCTTGTCACAGTTTGGTGCTGTTTGTTGTGGCAGCTAGTGCCTCACTGCCTCTGCTTTTGTCAATACTCAGTGCAAGGTTTATCTCATTAAGATCCAGCTGCTTACCAAGGTAGCGTTAATCACATGGCTTTAATCCCCACTCAAGGCTGAGATCACACAATCATAGAATCATAGAACAGTTTTGGCTGGAAGAGATCTTCAAGAGCTTTTCCTGGCACTGTCAGCACCACTAGAGCATGTCCCCCAGCACAACAGCTGCTCTTCTCTTAAACACCTCTAGGAACAGCAACTCGACCCCCTCCCTGGGGAGGCTGTTCCAATACCTGACAACCCTTTCAGAAAGAAATTCCTCCTGACATCCAACCTGACCCTCTCCTGGTGCAGCTTCCAGCCATTTCCTTTGTCGTGTCACTGGCCATTAGGGAGAAGAGATTAACCCCCTCCTCTCTACAACCTCCTTTCAAGTAGTTGTAGAGAGCAATAAGGGCTCCCCTCAATTTCCTCTTTTCCAGGCTAAAGAGCCCCAGCCGTTCCTCATAGGACTCCTGCTCCAAGTCCTTAACTGGCTTGGTAGCCACCTCTGTCCCCTCTTCAGTCCTTCAATATCCATCTTGTAGTGAGGGGCCCAACACTGGACACAGGACTCGAGATATGGCCTGACCAGAGCTGCTCCCACTGGCATTCTAAGTGGCATGGAGAGTTTCATAAAGCAGGGTATGTATTGGTTTTGGAGCATGGCATTACTCAGACTCATACCCTGTATGATTTGGAAGGGACCTGCTGTTTCCTACAATGAGGCTGCACCAGGAGCGCAGAGAAGTCAGTGGGATGGCTCCTGACTTGTCAATAGCCAGCAAGGTCACCTAGCAAGAAACCCTTGTGCTGGTTTTACAGGTCTGGTGTAGCAATTGTTTTAAATCTCTGTTGACTTGTGTTCAGTTCAAAAGCAGCGTGTTAACTCCCTAATCCAACAAAAATGCTGTTTAAACCCATCCTCTCCAGCCTTCCTGGTGTTAACGTGATGTTATGAAGGGAAAACGCTGCCCAGATTGGCGTCTGTGCGTGAGGTCAAGCACTTTCCAGTGATCCCTTGAAGTTCATGGTGAGAAAACGTGGATTATAAAGGAAAACAGATGATCACATAAATCTCCTTGTTCAGATTGTTTTCCACGTTCAGTGTGTAATAAACCAGTTAGTCATAAAAAAGAAACCCAAACCCTACTGTTAGTTCAGCTCCCTAGTTTTCTGTTAATCACAGAATCACAGGACTTTAAGACCCAGGAGAACTACTGTATTTCCCAAACCAGCACAGACCTTTCAGACCACTGAGTGCAACCATCTCAAAGATGAAAACGGCACTTTGTATGATACCTACGTGAGTTCCTCTTGCTTGTACGTCATCTTCCAGGTTTGTTTCCTGTTAAATCATTTGGATTAAGGACCTGTTCTTCTTTCTCAGAGAAAGCCAAGTGGAGCTTTCAGTTTATCCTCCAGAGGGGTTTTTTCCCTGCCTGGTGTATTCTTTCTGAAATACGGTGTCGTAGCTTTGAGTTCAGGGCTGAACTCCACTGGAGACTGTGAACTTTTATTTTAGAAATGTTTTTAGGACTTCAGCTTTGTGGAGGACAGATACTGGCACCAAAGCCGTGAATATTAATGGAAGAGTCAAAGTTTTCTCTTTAAGGAAATCTTCAGTCTCTGGTTGTGCATGTGTTACATGTGCCAATAAAGGCAGAAAAAGCAGTCACCACTCCTTCATCAGTTGCTTTTAGTTTATCACTTAAGGTTTTTAGAGGAAAAAAAGCTCTTACTGGAGCTGAGAAACACAAAAGCATGTGGATCTCAAGCTTGGCCTGCACTCGGCATCCCCATGGGCATCCCTGTGCTGTGAAGGGTGCAAGCTGCCCTGGGTTAGAATGGGAAATTGCTTTATTCTATAGGAAAGTGCAGTGCTAGGGGCTGGAGGGTTACTCAGGAGGTGATAAAGCAGCTCTCACTCTGCAGAGCAGCACCTTAAGGGCTCGGTGTCACTTTATGCAGCAGTCTCGTTAGCATGAGAAATGCTCTGAATTTTGCAGCGTTTATAATTCATTGGACTGAGCCTTTATCTCTGTTCCCTGGAGCTCATAGAGTGTGCATTTGTGAGTTGCTGGTCTGTTAGCATTTCCAGCCCTGATTTCTCAGCTTTGCCGTAGCAGTTTTCTTCTGTGCTGTCTTTCTCAGGCTGGGATGCTGAACCGGGAGCTGGGTGCTTTAGCTTGTAGCCATTTCCCCACTTCGTGTACACACAAGACCCATGTAAGCCTCACCTTGGCTACCTGGTTATCTTCTTCTCAGCTGGTCCTGCAGCTGTATTTCTGCAGCCTGCACATCTGCTTGGGTTTTCAGTGGGTCCATGTCTAGGTGGAAGCCTGTGACAAGCGGAGTCCCTCAGGGATCAGTCCTGGGACCAGGCTTGTTCAACATCTCTGTCGGTGACAGGGACAGAGGCACTGAGGGCACCCTCAGCAAGTTTGCTGATGACACCAAGCTGTGTGGTGCAGCAGACACGGCGGAGGGTGGGGATGCCATCCAGAGGGACCTGGACAGTCTGGAGAGGTGGGCACCACCCAACCTCATGGGGTTTAACAAGACCAAGTGTAAGGTCCTGCATCTGGGGTAAGGCAAAACTAAGCACAGATGCAGGCTGGGCAGTGACTGGCTGGAGAGTAGCCCTGAGGAGAGGGACTTGGGGGTGCAGCATGAGCCAGCAGTGTGCAATTGTGGCCTGGAAAGCAAACGGGATCCTGGGCCAATGTCAGACTGGGATTCAGTGTCTGCAGTCCCCATGGGTGGGTGCTTACCTCTGCCCAAGAAAGTAAGTGGAAGGTAGGAATGATAGGGCAAGAGAAAATAGGCTCAAGTTGCACCAGGGGAAGTTTAGGCTGGACACCAGGAAAAACTTCTTTATTCAAAGGGCCTTGAAACAGGCTGCCCTGGACGTGTCGCACATCTGCGGAGATCTGGAGCTTAGGGACAGGGTTTAGTGGTTAAAGGTTGGACTTGATGATCCTGAAGATCTTTTTCAACCTAAACCATTCTATAATTCACTGATTCTATGAAAATTGGTCCAGAATTGTTTCCAGAAGCACATAATCCCAGACCACATCTGGAGTATTGTGTCCAGTTCTGGGCTCCCCAGTTGAAGAAGGACAGATCTGGTTGAGAGAATACAGTGGAGGGCTACAAAGATGGTTAGGGGACTGGAGCACTTGCCTTATGGGGAGAAATTGAGAGATCTGGGACTTTACAGCTTTGAGAAGAGAAGGTTATAAGAGGATTTAATGACTGTCTATAAATCCATGAGGGCTGGGTGTCAAGAAGAAAGAGACAGGCTCTTTTCCCTTGTGCCCTGTGACAGGACAAGGGGCAATGGCTGCCAGCTGGAACAGAGGAGGTTCCATATCAGTATCAGTAGGAACTTCTTCCCAGAGGGGGTACCGGAGCACTGGAACAGGCTGCCCAGGGGGGTTGTGGAGTCTCCTTCTCTGGAGACTCACAAGACCCATCTGGATGCGTTCCTGTGTGGCCTGTCTTAGTTTATGTGGTCCTGCTCAAGCAAGGAGGTTGTACGTGGTTGTCTCTGGGGGTCCCTTACCACCCCTAATGATATGTGTGTCTTGCAAGACTGCCAGTCTGTCTGCTGGTTAACACTCTTTGTTTGTGTCAGCTCACCTAAGTTCTTGTTGTTTTTCCTACAGACACACTATGAGAGCGGAGAGTATATTATACGACAAGGTGCTCGAGGGGACACCTTCTTTATAATCAGCAAAGGAAAGGTAAGTTGACTCCACTCAAAGGCAGGTGGAGTGGTGGCAGTGATGGTGATGCTGTGCTCTTGGAATTGAGTGTTAGCCGCGCTTTCCCTCNGAGGTGATAAAGCAGCTCTCACTCTGCAGAGCAGCACCTTAAGGGCTCGGTGTCACTTTATGCAGCAGTCTCGTTAGCATGAGAAATGCTCTGAATTTTGCAGCGTTTATAATTCATTGGACTGAGCCTTTATCTCTGTTCCCTGGAGCTCATAGAGTGTGCATTTGTGAGTTGCTGGTCTGTTAGCATTTCCAGCCCTGATTTCTCAGCTTTGCCGTAGCAGTTTTCTTCTGTGCTGTCTTTCTCAGGCTGGGATGCTGAACCGGGAGCTGGGTGCTTTAGCTTGTAGCCATTTCCCCACTTCGTGTACACACAAGACCCATGTAAGCCTCACCTTGGCTACCTGGTTATCTTCTTCTCAGCTGGTCCTGCAGCTGTATTTCTGCAGCCTGCACATCTGCTTGGGTTTTCAGTGGGTCCATGTCTAGGTGGAAGCCTGTGACAAGCGGAGTCCCTCAGGGATCAGTCCTGGGACCAGGCTTGTTCAACATCTCTGTCGGTGACAGGGACAGAGGCACTGAGGGCACCCTCAGCAAGTTTGCTGATGACACCAAGCTGTGTGGTGCAGCAGACACGGCGGAGGGTGGGGATGCCATCCAGAGGGACCTGGACAGTCTGGAGAGGTGGGCACCACCCAACCTCATGGGGTTTAACAAGACCAAGTGTAAGGTCCTGCATCTGGGGTAAGGCAAAACTAAGCACAGATGCAGGCTGGGCAGTGACTGGCTGGAGAGTAGCCCTGAGGAGAGGGACTTGGGGGTGCAGCATGAGCCAGCAGTGTGCAATTGTGGCCTGGAAAGCAAACGGGATCCTGGGCCAATGTCAGACTGGGATTCAGTGTCTGCAGTCCCCATGGGTGGGTGCTTACCTCTGCCCAAGAAAGTAAGTGGAAGGTAGGAATGATAGGGCAAGAGAAAATAGGCTCAAGTTGCACCAGGGGAAGTTTAGGCTGGACACCAGGAAGAACTTCTTTATTCAAAGGGCCTTGAAACAGGCTGCCCTGGACGTGTCGCACATCTGCGGAGATCTGGAGCTTAGGGACAGGGTTTAGTGGTTAAAGGTTGGACTTGATGATCCTGAAGATCTTTTTCAACCTAAACCATTCTATAATTCACTGATTCTATGAAAATTGGTCCAGAATTGTTTCCAGAAGCACATAATCCCAGACCACATCTGGAGTATTGTGTCCAGTTCTGGGCTCCCCAGTTGAAGAAGGACAGATCTGGTTGAGAGAATACAGTGGAGGGCTACAAAGATGGTTAGGGGACTGGAGCACTTGCCTTATGGGGAGAAATTGAGAGATCTGGGACTTTACAGCTTTGAGAAGAGAAGGTTATAAGAGGATTTAATGACTGTCTATAAATCCATGAGGGCTGGGTGTCAAGAAGAAAGAGACAGGCTCTTTTCCCTTGTGCCCTGTGACAGGACAAGGGGCAATGGCTGCCAGCTGGAACAGAGGAGGTTCCATATCAGTATCAGTAGGAACTTCTTCCCAGAGGGGGTACCGGAGCACTGGAACAGGCTGCCCAGGGGGGTTGTGGAGTCTCCTTCTCTGGAGACTCACAAGACCCATCTGGATGCGTTCCTGTGTGGCCTGTCTTAGTTTATGTGGTCCTGCTCAAGCAAGGAGGTTGTACGTGGTTGTCTCTGGGGGTCCCTTACCACCCCTAATGATATGTGTGTCTTGCAAGACTGCCAGTCTGTCTGCTGGTTAACACTCTTTGTTTGTGTCAGCTCACCTAAGTTCTTGTTGTTTTTCCTACAGACACACTATGAGAGCGGAGAGTATATTATACGACAAGGTGCTCGAGGGGACACCTTCTTTATAATCAGCAAAGGAAAGGTAAGTTGACTCCACTCAAAGGCAGGTGGAGTGGTGGCAATGATGGTGATGCTGTGCTCTTGGAATTGAGTGTTAGCCGCGCTTTCCCTCTCTCCTCCCTGAGGCACAGATATCCCAACACTTGGCATTAATTAAACTTCCCGATGCTGTCAGTAGGGAGGGAGAAGTGGCCTGAAGGGTAGAAACAGGGTTTCGTGCCATTGTGCGCACATTGGGGTTGAAAACCGCCGCGGAAGTAGACACAGTACTCAGTGTTGTGTTTGCTGAGCATCCCTCTTAGAAGGCTGAGTTCCAGACTTCGTTCCCATGACTATCACTTGTCAGCTTCTCCCAATTAAATACTAGGAAGCCAGAAAAGTCTGAGCATCGTCCTTGGGGAAGGGAAAAGGTCTGTTTCTGTTCCACTGCTCACAGGGAAAATATGCTTTTTGACCTCTTTCCCCATAAAATCCAGATGGGATTTTGTAAAACAGGGTTTGTTTCGTTCCATTCAATATTTTTGTATTCTGTTTTTTAGCCAGCCTAGTACTATTACACTTGGGAAACACTGGGCTTCCTGCATAGCAGGACAGAGATATCCGAGGGGATACCCAGTGTGGATGAGATGTGACTAGAAGAAAAACAGAAGAACTAAAAGGAAAAGAAACAGTAGTCATTCTAAAATGGCTAAGATGATCCTGGATGAGTTTCTGAAATTCGTATCGTAATGGAGTGCAGGAATCCAAGGTTTACATTGTTCCCTCTTAAACAGGTTTATTTTCGTAGGTGATGGTTGGCATAGGTTAGCCAGAATGTGATCTCAGGGGAGCTTTCAAGAAGGCTCTTATGAAGGCACAGCAGCAGTTCTTCTACCCCACTTGAGGCCTCACCAGACGCAAACCACAACATCCCTCTCCAATTGAGTGTTTGAAGCCCTCCTTTCTGTGTTGGACAACTGTTCAGCACCTCCATCAGGTGGATCTCCTCCCTTCCTTATAGTCCTCAATCTTCAGAGAGCTCCTTGCTTGTATAAAAAAGATCCACAGTGTCGTTACTAGCTGGACAAACGGTTGTCAGCCTGCGCCTTCTTTGAGCCCTTACACCTTGCCTGCAGGATGAGAAAACCACCCAAGTCCTTGGCTGTTGCCGTGGCCCCATGTGGTCCTGTTTGAGATGCTCTTTCACTTTATCTGTGGCTTTATCCTACTATAACACCTAAAGGCCAGGAAAAGGGAACTAGAATAACACAGTGCTTATGGGCTGGCTGAGAAATTCCCGGATTCTCATCTGAGCCCTGGTGGTTTGGCAGGAATTCCCACGGGACAGTTACGTTCTGCCCGTTTTCTTTTCCAAACCTTACTGCTTTGCAGAACAGCTACTGGCGGCTCGAGGAAGATGGACGTAGCTGGAGTGTGTTTAATTTTAATGCCTCCGTTGGGGCATAAGTGTATGCAATAACTAACCCATGCTGAGAATACAGCCCACAGTATGAGGAACCGAGCCTCAGCAGTGAGACATGGAATGAATAGCAATGTCCTACAGAATGTTTTGTCTGGGGCTCTCTGCGACAGGGGCACATGAAGTCCCATGTCCCAGATGGAAACCCAAGCCAAGCAGTTTAATAAACCAGAAAAAATGCTGGCTGCAGCTCACCTCCTTGGGACTTCATGGTTTTGCATTCAGCACATTGCGTGGGAATTACCATAGAATCACGGACTGGCCTAGGCTGGAAGGGACCTCCAGCACCCCTGCAGGGAGCAGGGACAGCCTCAGCTAGAGCATGTTGCCAAGAGCCTTGTCCAGCCTCCCCTTGAATAGCTCTAGGGATGCAGTCTCAACTCCCTCCCTGGGCAACCTGTTCCAGTGTTCAACGCCCCTCCTGCTAAAGAACTCCTTCTTAACAGCCAATTTCAATCAGCCCTTCTCTAACATGAAACCAGTGACCCTCATCCTATCACTACAGGCCTTCGTAAACAGGCTCCAGCCTTCTTGTAGTCCCTTCAAGGACTGGAAGGTCACTGTCAGATCCCCCTGGATCCTTCTCTTCTCCAGGCTGAACCACTCCAGCTCCCTCAGTCTGTCCTTGTTGCAGGGGGGCTCCATCCCCCTGATAATTTTCATGGCCTCCTCTGGACCTCCATCAAGTCCTTCTCCTCCTTGTACTGAGGGCTCAAAAACCCTGCCTTACCTTTTATATCACTGTCTGTAGTGACAGCCAAGTGAGCAGTGCTTTTAAAATTTCTGAGTCAGACACTGCTCCTTCTCAGGGGAGTGTTGTGAATGCTCAGAAAGACTGTTCTCTCACAGTCCGTGCTCCGTGGGTAGTCCTTTCAGCAGCAAAACTCCTTCTGCCCTTTTCTTCAACAGCTTCTTTCACCTCACTTGATCCTATTCCATGGGCGCTCTCTGTCTTGCTGTGGCTCGGGGACAGCATGTGCCACACTGTGCCACTGTTCCCCATTTTCCCTTTCAAAGCCATGGCATGACACCAGCTCAGTGCTAGCCCGTGTGGGCTCTTCAGTGGCTCATTGCTTTGAATCACATACAGTGCACACTCGTGTAATCCGTCGGCACACACTGATTAGGATTGATGGAGATAATGAAGAAAGAGCTTTAAAGTTGTTGTTGTTTGGCCAAGTTTGGTTTCTCTCATCAGCTACGGAGTTTCTGGCTCAGCTGTTAGATACTCTCTGCCCTTGTTTGGTCTTTGATGAGTCACAGCAGGTGTGAAGTAATGTGGACGGTGTGCTCATTTCTGACGCAAATACACTGGTTTTCCCGTGCAGAGAGAGGAGAGGAGGCTTGAGCCACACCTGTACGTTTAATAGTCACACTAAAATGGAGGGTCTCTAAATCCTGAAGGTGTGTTTGAAGTCCTGGGTGTTGGCCTTGTGAAGCTGCATATGCAGCAATCTCTGATAAGAGCTAAACATCCTGAAAGAAAAAATAAATAAGGGATGTTCCTTCGTCCGGAGGGCTGCTCAACCCAAACCCAGGCTTTGGAAATGCCCATCTGTCTCCCCTGACCAGAGACTGAGACTGGACAGCTGGATCTGTAGATGGTTGATGCTGGGAGATGTGATCCCCATCAGGCACTGATAGGTTTGTGTGACACCTGCCTTCTCTGCCAGTGGTATGAGTCACCTCTGCTAACAGCTGAGGAGGAAGAAATACTACTCAGAGAGGGCTGTTATGTCAAGAACATTAATCTTCCACAGAGCTCTTTGCATTCTTGGTGTGTCAGGCCACCCTTAGCACCCAGTGGGACGTTGGGAGCTTTGTCATCACATGGCATTCGTATCTTGTACCAGCATAGCAGAACAGACCCGAGGGCATTCGGATGATCAGTTACTGTTCTTCTGAAATCTTTTCAGAACGTAAAAAGGGCTTCCTGGTCATTGGAAATCATCCCTCACAGATTTGAATTCATCTTCCTATTGCTGCAGAGCCAGCTTCTTCCACCTCAGTTCCCACTAGGTTAGATATTCTGCTGTCCAGCAGCAGCACTTGTTTTTCTCTTTCACTGCAAAAATAAAAAATGTGATGGAATTTTCATTTAAACTTCAATGGAAAGACTTGATTTTTGCTCCAGCTAGTTGTCCTCTTCCTGAATTTCACAGACCGTAAAAGAAGAGGCATCCTTCATCCTGTTTCGTTTCACTCATGTCTAAATGTAGATCCTTTTTTGTTATTCCTTTCCCTCTCGTGAACTTAGTGATACAAGAAATGATGCAGCAAAAAGCTAGCAGAAGCCTAAGCCATGTGTCTGTCTCTTACACAGAGACTATAGGGAGTCTATTTCTGCTCCTGACTCCATATGGGCAATGACTGTGCTTGTGGAGCTGACTCCAGTTAAACCTCTCAAAACAAGCTCACAGGTATTGCATTTTTGCAAGAGCAGGAGCTACCTTAGTGCAAAGTGACTGCGCATTCTCTTGGGCGGTTGGTTGGTAATGCTGAGGACTCTAGAGTGCAGGACTCTAGAGAATTATGTGTTTCCAAGAGGAGATGGGGACTGGAGCTTTTCCTGAGAGATCTGAGAGATGACAAAAACCACTCTAAACAAAAAGGTTTTGTGTTTTACATCCAAGTTTTCTAAATGCTGAGGTGTTTTGGCTTTTCAACAGGTAAATGTTACCCGTGAAGACTCCCCCAGTGAAGACCCTGTCTTTCTCCGTACTCTAGGGAAGGGAGATTGGTTTGGAGAAAAAGCCCTTCAGGGGTAAGTGCCCCTCATGATGTAGCTCTTACAATGAGATGGGGTTTTTTGTGGATTTTAAAGTCTTCAGGAAGTTTTTGCCATTTAGAAAGAGATGAAGAGTGGGTTTGTATGTGTGGAGTCATGCATTGCTGCTCGGTGCTGCGTGTTGTGAGGAGTCTGAGCCATAATGGAGAACTAAGGTTTGTTCTGCAGTTGGGTGGCCACATGCAGATCTTGCCGTGTTTGTAGTCCTACCAACACAGTTTGGCTTTGCCCTGTCTTCCTTGATGATGTGTTTAAGGGCCAAAGTACTTGCCATTTTATACATTCAGAGTATTTTCCTAGTCTAGCAGGCTGGATGCAGGGTGGTGGTAGTGGTTTTTAAATGGTTTCATTGGGAAAATGTGATTTTGGTGGAGGTGGGAATTGTAGACGAATGACCTCTTGTGTGTGAACATTTTCCTTTGGGGATGAACTAGAAGAAGAAAAAATGTGAGTTGGTATTTGACAGGTGATGGCTATAAAAACGTTTTATTTCCATAGAGAGGAACAAGAACAGGAATAGGAAAACATGTGCTGCTTTAGGCAGGAATTTGGGGCACCCCTTCATCTTAGAGGAGAATCACATCCCATCCTGTCTATGCAAAAGGGCTATTAGCTGTCAATTTCACGCAGAGATAATGTCTTTAGACTCTCCCAAATCAGACTGGTCTCCACTCTAATAGTGAGAACAAACGATAGCAAGAGTAAATTATCTTTTGAAGAGGACCTAATAGTGGAAATAAAAAAGAATTTCCTGCTTTGCATCCCTAAACAGTTCTAGGTTCAGGCAGCACAACCTTGGTGAGAATCGCTCAGCATTTCAACCGCAGCATGTTGGCTGAGTGACTCAGAGTGAGGTTGGGTACTTTACAATAAAGACTTGTCTGCATGGATTTATATATCCAACACACAGTCATTCTGATTCTGCTGCCCAGCAGAGAAGGACCTGGGAGCGTTGCTAGGGAGCCACCTGACTATGAGCCAGCATTGTGCCCAGGTGGCCAAGAAGGCCAACAACAATCTGGCTTGTGTCATAAATAGTGTGGCCAGCAGTGGTAGAGATGTGATTGTCCCCCTGTACTGGCCACTGGTGAGGCTACACCTCAAGTACCGAGGTCAGTTACGGGCCAAGACAGTATCAGTACAAGACAGACAATAAGGGGCTGGAACGGGTGCAAAGAAAAGGGCAACAAAGTTGTTGAAGGGTCTGGACTGCAAATCTTGTGAGAATAGACTGGGGAAGCTGGAGCTGGTCAGTCTGAAAAGAAGAAAGCTGAGGGGAGACCTTACTGCTCATTACAGCTACCTGGATGGAGGGTGGAAAGAGGTGGGAGTTGGTCTCTTTTGACAAGGAACAAGTGATAGGTCCAGAGGCAATGACCTCAGGTTGCACCAGGGCAGGTTTAGGTTGGACATTAGGAAAAACATCTTCATTGAACAGGTCATCAGGCCTTGGAACAGGTTGCCGAGGGAGGGGTTTTTCCTGATACATAACCTCTGTACAGCCTCCTTTAGGGTGGCTGCAGACAGCAGTAAGGCCTTCCCTCAGCCTCCTTTAATTCAGAGTCAGTAGCCCTCAGCCACTCCAGTGGGTCGCTGTGTGATTCAGGGAGGGGAATCGCACCCTGGCCCATGACTGAGAGAATCATGTTCTCATAACTCCCAAAACTTTTTAGAGTATCTACTAGCTGATGACTGAGCTTAGAATGAGATGACAACAGATAAAAGGTCAGAGTATTTACAGTGGTGTCAACTTGTTTCTTTTCCTAATAACTGGGTATGCATTTCCTAACAGCAGGACTATGAGTCTGACCTCAGAAATCATTGTTTTTATTAGACCTCTGTAAATTCTGCACAAGAATCTGAGGTCCTGCTCATGCTTTTTTAATCCCGGCTCTAATTTTGAGTTTACTTCTGTGTAGTTGCAATGGTATTACTGCTAAAGTGACCTTTAGATGACTCCTTTTCCCTGACAAAAACCTGGGCATTCAGGTTTTCATTAACAATTACTTGCCAGAACCTAGAGGTCTCTTTAGATATTCCAGCTTGCTGCTCTGTTACCGTCTTTCTTCTCCACAAACAGCCACAGAGTAGAAACTCAGGTCAGAGTAATGTAGTTATTTGGCCAGATGAAGATGTATCCATACATCACAAAATTGAAGCAGTGCTTCAGATGTTCATGTGCAAGAGAATTACCTAAAAACAACCTAAAAAGGCTTCAAACTTTGACCAATAGCTATCTTTCTAGCCTAATTTGGGGATGTGGTTTGTATGTGTGTGGTTGATGGCTTGACTCAAGGATCCCAAGGGTCTTTTCCAACCATAATAGGAGGGAGCAGGTTGAGAAGCACTCTTCCTCTCCCCAGGTAGGTCTCTGCCCATAAAGTCAGGTGGGACCTGGGGTGTGTGAAAGAGTGTTCATGTCTTATGCTGTCATCCCAACATGAGGGAACACAGAAGCTTTTAAAGGGGATTGAAAAGCCATCAGCAATCCCATTGAAACAAAACCCTGGAGGCTTCAGAGGGCAAGAGCTCTAAAGCCTGAACAGCTGGAAATCAGGAGGCAAAGTGACACTGAGACAGTGTCACCATATGGCTCCCTGTCATGGAGCTATAACCTAGCACCAAGCATAGAATCATAGAATCACAGAATGACCTGGTTGGAAGGGATCTCCAAAGGGCATCTAATCCAACCCCCCTGCAGTAAGTGGGGCATCGTCAACTAGAGCAGGTTTCCCAGAGCCTTGTCTAGCCTCTCCTTGAATAAATCTCCAGGGATGGAGCCTCAACTCCCTCCCTGGGCAACCTGCTCCAATGTTCAACCCCCCTCCTGCCCAAGGACTTCTTCCCATTCCAGTCTCCACTTATCTAATGTGGAACCGTTGGCCCTCACCCTGTCACTACAGGCCTTCATCAGCAGTCCCCATCCAGCCTTCTTATAGCCCCTTCAGGGACTAAAAGATTGTCCTCAGGTCCTCCCAGAGCCTTCCTGCGGGAGATATTGGAACAGCACGCTGATTAGTGCAATCAGAAGTTGAACGCTTTATGCCCTCCCTCAGAATCTTTTATCCCCTTTTACATGTTCCTAATAATAACTACTGCTACGACCAGTACGCGTTTGTGCGATACAGCTAGCTGGTTTACTTATGACTGGGTAACGCGGACTGTCCAGAAACAGTAGCCACACAGTCTTGCAACACTCAGGAGTTCTGCTCTTCACATCCTGCAGTTGCTTTCTATCTTCTTCTGCAACCCAGCTTGTTCCTTCTTGTAGCTGTCCCCCAGCTCTTCTTTCTTGTGACGTTCCAGGCCAACTGCG
The DNA here is from genome assembly GCA_013397515.1 of Upupa epops. Taxonomy (NCBI): domain Eukaryota; kingdom Metazoa; phylum Chordata; class Aves; order Bucerotiformes; family Upupidae; genus Upupa; species Upupa epops. The sequence goes on along the minus strand of VZRI01010595.1, from coordinate 222,630 downwards.
GACTTCACTCCACGCAGAGGTAGTTTGGGTCGCTCACAGGTTCATTTTCTAGCAAGTAATCAGCCACACCGTCCCTTCTTCAGGCTGAACACCCCCAGCTCCCGCAGCTCTCTGCACGTTTGTCAGACAAAAGAAGCCAGCAAACAAGCAGACAAAACATACTCAAAGTTGCCCACTCCTAGCCTGCTTGCCACCAAATGCATTTTTGTGCCATCAGTGATTCTTTTGATGCTTCTCATGCCAATTTAAACAAGCTCTCCTGGAAAGGGGACATCTTAGCCTGGTGTTTCACTAGTGACTTGGCGATGCCAAGTTAGTGATTGGACTGAATGATATTAAAGGTCTCTTCTGATCACAACGAGTCTGTGAATTTGTGAAAGTCCTTCCTCCTCCATTCTGAGCATGCCTGCGGTGGTTACCTGTGTTACTTAATAGCTAGGCAGCTGTGACATCGATTCTGCAGATGGTTGGTACCTTTTTTTAGTCCCAAAGGAAAGGCAGTCAATGCCTCTGAGACGGATTCAGCTGCTCTCCATAAGGCTGGGATCACATCCAGCCCAACTGTCTGCGTCTGCCAGGCAGCTTTTGGGGAGACAGATGGCAAAGGAGCTCCAGCACAGGATGAATCACCCCTGGAAGGGTCACTGTGTTCCCGTGAGCCTGTACACTGCTGACCCCTAAGCAAAATCGGTGGGATATGGAGCTCTGTGATGAAAAAGGTCTGTAGATTGGAAAGGACATTGAGTATTCATTCACTAGTGTTGCAGAACACTATTTCCTTAAGTGCTAAAAAAGGTTAAGACCTTTTTCTCCTGCAGAATAGCCTGGATGAGTTAAATCGCATCACAGATTCACCACGTGCTGTTTGGAGCGCTGCATAGGAAAACATGATTAAGAAAATTACAGGCTGTTACAAGTGTGGACTGAATGCAGACAGGCACCAACTTCGTCCGAGGACAAGGACCTAACTGACCGTATTAGGGCTAAACCATCGCTGCGGAGACCTGTCCTATGTATCTGAATTGCCCAGCCTGCAAAATGAAAGCCTGGAATATGTATTCTCCCGTGTTTTTAGATGAATTATTTTAATACGGTTCCATCAGGAGTATTGTGTGATTCTTAAATCCCCAGGCTTGATGTTAGGCGTTTCGTGTTACGATGGTAGCTTACAGTGACCATGAAATGGCGGGATGCTGCATCCCACTACCGGGTTCCCAGGAGAAAAAACCCTCTCCGTTTTCCACGCCTGGAAACTTCATACATGATAGGAAATGTATAGGGAGTTACAGAGCTGACACGGAAGGTCCAAATCCATCTTGGGAATAAAAAGGAGAATTGAAGAGGACCCACATGATGTCCAGTGGTAAATGTGTTTATAGATTCAGTCAGCCATCCCAGGAGGTGCCATGAGCAGGCTTGGCTTCTTGAATACGATTCAACGTGATGACTCTCATGGATGTACTTGTGCAGCTCTGGGCACTGCAGTACAGGAAGGACATGGAGCTGCAGGAGATTGGGCAGAGAAGGGCAACTGGGCTGGTTAGGCGTCTGGAGAACAGGTCTGATGAGGAGAGGCTGAGGGAGCTGGGGCTGTTCAGCCTGGAGAAGAGGAGGTTGAGGGGGGACCTCATTGCTTTCTACAATTACCTGAAGGGAAGTTGGAGTGAGTTGGGGGTTGGCCTTTTCTCCCTAGGGACTAATGACAGGAAAAGAGGAAATGAGGTCAGGTTGTGCCAGGGGAGGTTCAGACTGGATATCAGGAACAACTTCTTTCCAGAAAACGTGGGGAGGTCTTGGAACAGGCTGCCCACACTGGGAGGGTGTGGAGGCACTGTTCCTGAAGGGGTTGAACAAACAGGCAGACAGGGTGTTTCAGGAGGTGGGTTAGTGGTTCAGGGTTGTAGGGCAGATGGTTGCACTTCAACATCTTGAAGATCTTTTCCAACCTCGATTCCATGAAATACAACAGTTACACAAATGATGCAGGAACTGGGCCAAAACACCTCAACAAGCAGAGCATTCAATGCTCCTTTTTGCCCCCTGTGATTACACAGCGCTGTAAACCTGCTGTGGTGGGTAGCTAACATGAATTATCATGTCTGCATCACGGGTAGTTATGCTCAGCACCTGGCAGGCTGCAAGGTCGCATGAAGTGTCCACAGCCGTAATTCCTAGTTCTGTCTCTGCATCCCCAGGAGGCGTCTTCAGTTGTTTTTAGTTGTTTTTTTCCTGAAGGAAGTCAAGAGAATTCTAATTCAGAGCTGGATTTTTATGTTCACTTATTGCCTACAAACCTGACCAGAGCTAATGGCAGTGTTTTGATGGAAGCATTTGCCAAGGAAAAGCGTGTTTTCCTCTGCAGAGCTTTTTCAGCTATGCCCTTCTCCTCACTAACACATTTATTTTGTATTATAGATTTTTTTTCAACTGGAAGCATTTATCTAGCACTTCAGCATTTGACAAAAGCAGCATCATTCTGAACCTTTAAGATAAAATGTTTTGATTCACTCATCAACATCTGTTGTTAACAGCGTCATCTTTTACATAAGAATGTAAAAAACCCCACTAAGTACTGCAAGTAGCTGTAAGACAGTTTAGATAGAGGGGTTTGTTGGTTTCTCATTTAGTTTCAGGTGGTTCTTTTCATAGAGCAGGTATTGTCTGCAAAAACATCCCAACCACAAAAGAGGAAGAGTTTGAGGATTCAGCCAACACCAGAAGTGGCCCATTTCCAAAGGAAAGGAAACTGTAGTCTCAGGAAGAGCCACTAGATACTAGCCCTGCAGTAGTTTTCATGGTAATCGTAACTTACCAGTAACTAACCCAGTGTAACGAACCAGTTACACTTATCCTGTACCCCAGCACCCCACACTGCACTCTGTTGAAAACTGGAAAATAAGAATGCACACTACGTATCCGTAGACTCATAGAATGTCCTGAGTTGGAAGGGACCTCCAAAGAGCATCTAACCCAACCAGGCTGCAGTGAGCAGGGACATCCTCAACTACATAAGGTTGCCCAGAGCCTTGTCCAGCCTCACCTTGAAGATCCCCAAGGATGAGGCCTCAACATCCTTCCTGGGTAACAGTGTTCCAGTGTCCAACAGTTCTGCTCAAGAACTTCTTCCTAACAGCCCATTTCCATCTGCCCTTCTCTAATGTGAAACCATTGCCCCTCACCCTATCACTCCAGGCTTTCATAAACAGTCCCTTCCCAACATTCTTGTAGCTCCCTTCAGGGACTGGAAGGTCGCTGTCACAACTCAGTCACAAAGTTGTCTCTGAGCAAAATTTCCCTCTAGAAACTGGAGAAACTTGTTGGTCTTTTTGTTAGACCATTAGTAAAATGTGAGATATACGGCTGATTGATGCAAACGGCTGCTTCTCCCAAAGGAAGTGCTTGTGCTCGACAGAATAAATCGAGAGCCCAATAGTTGTTTTTGTTTTCGTTTTCTCTTAGACAATATATAAAAAGAGCAGATTGTGTGCACAGATCTGCAGTTCGTATGATTGTTTGCATTCCTTCAGTAGCTGCTGTGTCTTCATGGTTATGCGTTTTACAGTCCTCTGTGAAATGCAAAGTGGCCACTCAAAATGCAGCGTGAGGCGAGGGACTGATAGGGCACCAAAGACCCCAATTCTGGTGTTCAGCCGTCTTGATAGAGTACATAATGACTTGTTTTTCCTTCTTAACATGCTGTTTACTGTCGCTTGACTGAAACGTGCTTTATTCAGAATTATTCCAAAATAAAGCTGCGTCTCATTTCCAAGTCAATTGCCCCAGAAAGGAAGGAATTTGGAAGCCAGTTATTTAACCAAGGGGAACATCAAGCCGCTGACAATTCCCAATTCATCATCTGATCGCTGAACTCCAGCCGCCGTACTTGAGCTTTGAGGGGATCATCTGCACACAGATGTTCAAAGAGCCGTTGTGGGCATACTTTTCTGTGGTTGCTCTCACTCTTGTATTTCCTTAGTTCTAGAGAAACCTCGCCCCAGTCAAGGGAGAGCTCTTGTGCTCTTGGCATACGGAACAAGTGTGAAATGTTGCCGGGCTTCTTGAGAAGGTTCACTACTTGACTGGGATCATAGAATCATCCATGATGGAAAAGACCTCCAAGACCATCAAGTCCAACTGTCATCTCAATGCCACCATGGCCACTAAAAAGATGCTACTGGCTTCTACATCGCCAGCACACAAAGTCATAGAAAAGCTCCAATTACTGTTTGAACAGCTGTTTGTGCAAATGCTGAATGATGCTGCACTTCTTGCATAGTTGCTGTTAGAGACAAAGTAGTAGTGAGTTTCAGAAAGGTTAGTGAGGCATCTGAGAAGCTGGGACTGTAAACATAGCCCCCCCCAATTATTACTTATCTTCCCATTAAATAGCTTGTTGCCATGTCAGTAGACTCAGACAACAGACTCTTGAGCTCCCTGCAAATCAATACATCAACTGCACATCTCCTGAGAACTTGAAGGCATCTCATACCAGGAGCAGATGGTGCATCCACAAAAACTGAAAACCCCCACCCCAGGACACAGAAATCAGCATTTCCTGCCATCCTGCACAACTAATTGCCACAGAAGGTTGTGGGTTTTAAAGCATGTTGGAAAGATAGAGTGGCAGCCCAGCAAGGATTATAAATTATTAAGGAACCTGCTCTGGTTCAGGTTGTTCTTCAGCAGCTGCTTCTGGTTGCCAGGCTGGATGGATCTTTGGTTTCATCAGGCGTGATCCGTTCTAAATTGTTATTAAAGAGAAGAAGAATCGATAATGTAAATCCATTCCTACTGGAAAAGCATCAAGCAGCCTTCATCCCAGTAATGACAACACTGCCCTCCCAGCTAGAGCAGACACATCGTGCTCTGTCCCTCTGGGACACCCTCGTGTCTTTATGTATAGGGTAACTGAATTCAGCACAGCTCTAAGGAAACCACAGGTTTAATTCTGCTGGGTCACGAGGGCAAGGCTCTCCTGTTGTGAGCTGGACCACCCCTATCAGTCAGCTCCCTTTAAAATGCTGTGGGTGGGACTCCTAACTGCCAGGAAACTGCCCAGAGCTTTTAGTACCCAGCTGAAGATGCTGACCGTGAGCTCCTGTGCCAGTCGATGCAACACTGGCTCGTGTGATGTGAGGAAGTTGAGGGTAAAGCACGTACTTGGAGAGAGTGGAACAACTACATCAGCAGTCAGTATGTGCGTGCAACAGTGGAATGGAACAAACACAAAGACCTGGTGAAAGAAGAAATTAGGAAGAGGTTCTTTAGCAGGAGGGGGTTTGAACACTGGAACAGGTTGCCCAGGGAGGGAGTTGAGGTCCCATCCCTGGAAATTTATGCAGAGGGAGGCTGGACAAGGCTCTGGGCAACCTGCTCTACTTGACAATGTCCCTGCTCCCTGCAGAGGGGTTGGACTAGATGCCCTTCCAGCCGGGTCATTCTGTGATTCTTGGTGCTGGGTTGTAGCTCTGTGACAGAGCTACAACGTGACTTGTACCCAAAAAAACTTCACTGTTGGATTTCCAAAGTCTGGAGCAAAGAAGCTGGAGCCCTTACACGAAAGCTGCCGCTAGTCCTCTGGGTGGGGGGACTGCCTCAAGGAGCACTTCTGCAAGTCACTGAGCCTTGTGGAAAGCCTGGCGTATGACTATGGAGAATTCCATAATGGAGTCATTTCGCTCTGACTGCTGTAGAGGCAGGCAGAGCTGTTAATATGATTTGTATATTGCCATCAAATCCATTTACATGTATATTTTTAACTCACCCTCTAGGTTTCGTAATACTAAGTTCTTGATTCCTACAGTAGTAAACCACTCATCTTTACGGTCATTGTCTGAACTCCATTCCTGTTTCCTCAAACATGTTATAATTAAATGGAAAAAAAATCAGTTACAGACTTGAGAAGAAGCTGGACTATTTCAGAATCGCTTTGGCCATGATCTTACACAGAAGATCTTGCACTCCTCGTACAGCGGGTAGCATACTCGGCGCTGTCTTATTTTCCTGTCCTTTTAGATCCCAGAGGGTACTTCTAGATTCCAGAGGTATTCAGGAAATTTACACAGGAGTTTCCTTAAGCTGTGCAGTAATGTGGGTCTCACCCTTTGCTTCTTGCGTTCAAACAGAGACTGCAGAGTAGTGAAAAGGAAGAAAACCTGCAGAGGCGCTAATAGGGTCATGCTTAAACCAGAGGAAAACCAAGCTGGGGCTAAATGCAGCAGAGGGATCCCTGTGTAAGGTTCCTTGCCAGAGAATGGCTTTTCCACAGCTCCTTCAGGCCAAAATGGTGTGCAGCTCCATTCCAAACCCAGAGCCTCTACTGTCAGGGGCATCTTCTCATCTCTGTGCTGAAAGGTCAGGGTGTAAGATGGATAGATGTCAACAGAAACGGTTGGAATTTAGGAGGAGTGGGGTGGATGCATCGACCCGTAAATAGCTTGGCAGCACTTTGCAGAAACGAATGCAAAATTTGTGTAGCAACTTTCTTTTGTGGAACAGGGAGTGGTGAGGCAGCGTGTGTTATGGCTGTGTCTGCTGGTGAGGGCTTCCCTGTGATTTTCATATCTTGGGGAGGAGTGGCTGGGGAGCTGCCCAGCCAACAGGGACCTGACGGTGTTAATAGAGGGCCAGCTGAACATGAGGCAGCAGTGTGCCCACGAGGCCAAGAAGTCCTATGGCCTACCCTATATGCTGTACCTGCCCTGAGCAGCGGGCACATCCTGATAACTAGCTGCTTTGTGGTCATACGATCGTCAGAGGAAAAGGCCTTCAAGATCATCAATCCAGTGTTGATGTGTTACATAGGTTCTTGGGGGCAAGAGGCCAGAAGCATAAGTATTCCTAAACAGAGCTATACCAGTGACGGTGTTTTGTTAGAAGTGTTTGTCTGCACAGATAGGCACTGTGTGAATGAAGCTTTGCCTAAGCCAGGTGATCACCCAGGCTGATCCCGTGGGGACCTGTGTCTTTCTTTCTCCTCACACATGGGCTTACCTTCGCCTGCTTGAAGCTTGTGCAGATGGTGATTGTCAAACCAATGCGGAGTAAAAGCTGTGAAAGCCGGCAATTTATTCTTGAGGTGCTCTAAGAAGGTTGCATGTGTGGAAGTGACCGTGTCGCCGGGGCAAGAACGCTCCTAACTTCAGAAATGCGGTTTTTCTTTCAGAGAGGATGTCCGAACTGCCAACGTCATCGCAGCTGAAGCTGTAACTTGTCTGGTCATAGACAGAGAGTAAGTACACCATTCCCTTGCCTTGGGGTGCAATGCATGACAAGTTTGTGCCTCCTGCAGGTTTTGTCTTGACCTTCTGATCATTGTCTCTGGGCACTTAGGGAGCACAGAATGACAGAAGGGGAATAAATGGGGAGAAGGCCATTACTGTGCACCCGGGCCTTCCTGTGGGGTGCAGAGTGTCAGGAGAGCCAGCACGCTTCTGGTAAATGTTAGAGCAGTATGTTTTCATTCTAGCCCACGCGGGGCTGGAGAGCCCTCATCCAAAGGCTATAGACCTGTGTGAAGCTCTGTGGTTCAAAGGAGTTAGAGCAGATCAGAAGAGTACAATAATGTCTGGTAAGGAGCTTGTGGGAATTAGGAGGGTTGAATACGGAAAATAAATGCCCGCACTCTCCAGAAGGCAGTGCTGCCGGCTCAGCTGCTCTCTACAAGTGTTGGGAACGGGGTTGAAGAGAAGGTAGCATTATCTAGGAAATGGAGCGTGACCCTTGGGGTGGTTTCCCAGTTGTGAGAGCAATGAAGCACTGAGACAGGAATGCAAGGACAAACGTTCTCGTTCCTGGAGAATGTTACACAGATCTAAGAAACCATGAGAGAGGCAGGCAGGATGGGTGGGGATTGACTTCTCACGGACTCTCCCAATGCATGAACCCAAAGAAACTTACAGAAGGGAGGTGCAGGGGAAGCACCGAGCTACAGGGAAATGAAAAGAGTTTGCAAGTCTTCAAAAGAAAAGAAAGCCTTCGAAATTTTAAATGTGGGTGTCGTACTTCTGGGCTGGGGACTCTCAGAGAGGTGACGTAGACTACCAAGGCAAATATCACAAATGCCTCTTCTGTCCTTGAGCTCTTCCGTAGGCACACAGTCTTGATGCAAGACAGCACCCAAGTAAGGTGCTGGGTAAGGAGTCACCTCTGAGGCTGTTCTTGCATTCTGATGAGATACAAGAGATGCAGTAAGACCTTAGCTGGGGTCCTGTGTCCAGCTCTGCNCTGGAGTTCCTCTGTTACAAGGACAGGCTGAGGCAGCTGGTGTTGTTCAGCTTGGAGAAGAGAAGGCTCGAGGGGGGGACCTGGTAGCAAGGATTTGATGCCAACCTTCCAGTCCCTGAAGGGGGCTACAAGAAGACTGCAGAGGGACTGTTTATGAAGGCCTGCAGTGAGAGGAAGAGAGGCAGTGGTTTCACATTAGAGAAGGGCAGATGGAAATGGGCTGTTAGGAAGAAGAGCAGGAGGGGGGTGGAACACTGGAACAGGTTGCCCAAGGAGGTGCTTCAGCCTCATCTCTGGAGCTATTCAAGGTGCAGCCGGACTGGGTGAGGCTCTGGGCAACCTGATCTAGTTGAGGCTGTCCCTGCTTATTGCAGTAGTCTTGAATTAGATGAGCTGTGGAGGTCCCTCACAGCCTGGGCCAGGCTGTGATTCTCGTATGATGTACGTGCACTGAACGCTGCTTTGACAGAAGTGGTTCGTATTCAGTTAGCTGACAGTCCTTCCTTTCTAGAAATCTGCTGTGCTGTAATGGCTAAACTGGGGAATACTACTGCAGTAACCCCAGGTCTGCTGGTAGGTTAGTTTGTTTATGATCGATTAAAAGATTTATGGTCTGTCCACCAAGAATAGATGGTGAATTCAGGACTGCCAGCTGAGTGACTTTCACGCACACGAGAAAGCCTGGTAAACAGAAGACACCGTCCTTTACCATTCTGTGGGGCAAGGATTTGACATAACCGGACAATACAGCCAACATTTTTTCTGGACATGGCCATAAGAAATGCTTTTATTGTAATTGTTTACAATACTTGAAAACCAAATGAAGTAGGAACTGCAGAGTCAGTTGGTCATGATTGCATTTCAGATGTTTTCTTTGCTTCTCTTGCACCTTCTCCTCGGTGTGTAATACCCTTGAAACAGTGAGGGAGTGCAAGTTAAATTTAAACTGACAAAGCTGTAGTCAATCTATACCAGTAATACTAGTTATAAGAATCCTGTGTACAGTGCAAGAAACATGGTGCTATTTATACCCCTATTTCTAGTTCAAGAACGGCTGTTCTGGCCTGACCAGTTAGGATGTACCTGTCATACCTCTTCTTTTAGATTATCATTTTTTAGATATGTGAATAGCTGTAGAAGTGAAGTGCTGAGAGTTAAAGCTGACACATGGATGAATGCCACACCCAGGGGAAAGGACCAAGGCTGGCCAGACACCTCCTACCATACTCAAGAGCAGGACTGTGTTGGCCACCAAGAAGAACCTTTAGTCTCGCTGCTGGCTGCACCCCAGTAGGTGCTGGGTGGTGGGTACACGGGTCATACCAGACCTTGATACGAGAGATAACTCCCTCTTTTGTTAGATGGCCATCTAGGAGAAGCTCTTGAGGGGCCTTAACAGCTCTGAGTGGCTGCAGCTGGGCCCTGAGTGGTCCCTCCCTACACCCCAGGTGCCTCTCCCAGTACAAAAGCAGCCCACTTGCAGGGAGGTTGGCTGGCTGGCTGGCTGTGGGTGGATGTTCCTGCTGAATGTTCCTGTGGCTGGAGGAGCCCCCTGACTATCTCTGTAGAAACGGGAGCTTTGAGTGACAACAGGACCAGGGTGAGCAGCTGGGTTCTGCATTTCTCACTGTTGACTGTGTTGGTCTTTGCCTGGCTGTGGCAGGACGTGATTTCCCTGTTGCTGAGTGCTTGGGTCAGTTTGCTTTCTGTTGCCCCTGCAGTGAGTGGGTCTGTTGTTTCAGCTGCCTCTGTTGCTGCTGGCTGTACCTAGAGATAAGTGATGAAATCTGCCTGTGTGCTCTGCAACCCTTTGCTTAGGTGATGGAATTGGGAAAGCCAGTTTTATTACATAGGAAGCCTGCTAAGACTTCAGTAAATGTGGAAACTTGTGCTGATCCTGTTCTGTTTCTGATGGAGAAAGCACACTCATGTATATCCGCTTCTACAGAATATAGCAGTGTTTAGGTGGTTTGGGTGGTCGCGTAAGTGTTCTCGTTGAGCTACACACAAGGTAGCAATGGAAGCTGGACTTTGGTTTACCTGCAGTCAGAAGCTGTTCTGTGCGGGAGGAGTGCTGTGTGCTCTGTGTGTATCAGACTCATTCAGTCTCTGATAACCCTTGGCATCATAGAGTCCACCCTTAAACCTGATCCCCCAACACCACATCTAAACAGCCTTGAAACACATCCAGGGACAAGGACTCAACTCCCTCCCTGGGCAGCCTGTTCCAGTGGCTGACTGCTCTTGCTGTGGGGAAATTGTCCCTCATGTTCAGCCTGACCCTTCCCAGGTGCAGTTTGAAGCCCTTCCCTCTTGTTCTGTTGCTGATCACCTGTGAGAAGAGACCAGCACCCACCTCTCTGCAGCATCCTTTCAGGTAGCTGTAGAGAGCAATGAGGTCTTCTGTCAGCCTCCTCTTCTTCAAACTAACCAGACGCAGCTCCTTCAATCGTTCTTCATCAGGCCCTTCCCTGGCCTCATTGCTCCTCTGGACCCGTGTGGTTCTGTGACAGCTTTGCTAAGGTACCTCAGCACTGGGCAGGCTGGCGTCTCCTCTGTGTGCAGTGTAATTGTGTGAGCAGGTTGATTCAGCCCAGTGGTCTGGAAGGAAGAAGCTACACTTCCTGCTAACTGCAAAGTACAGACCTGACTGGGGAGCCAGAAATTGGCCAGCAAAGTGCAGCAAAATGCACAGACCGTTCCCGGGAGCTGTAAAATTAGAGCTCTGACCGTGCTGAGGAGGCTGTAGAAGCCTTTGGCATGCCAGACAGCTGTAGGGAAAACACGGTTTTCCTCAGATCAAGCGTATAATCTAGGTAAACAAGCTCATATTTTGTAACGGCTGTCAGATGTCTTGTATTCCCTTTTCATTTTAAAACAACGTTTTTATTGAGAATCCCTCTGCGTTCTGCGTGCGTGACTGGCTGAGACCCTGAGTGAAATGAGAATCGATGCTGTTGCTGGTAATCATCTGGGAAGAAGCTAATTGTGGGAGCTGTGTAATACTGCTGCCTCCAAAGTGTTTGAAGTTGGCCCTGTTGCAGCTCTTCTCAGGGTGTGTTCGGGCTCCCTGTAGGAGTGATTAGATTTGTTGCAGAAGCACGGTTGCAGTGACTGGGGACAGGTTAACCGATATGCTGGAGATGATGGATTGGTCCTCTAGGAAATGTCCTATGAGATGTCTTCTGATAAAGTGATGCAGAGGCAAATGGCCCAGTCTTCCTCTGTAGATCAGTGTGAATAAACATGTGCAGACACTCTACTTGCAGTTACTCTGGAGAGAAAACAGGAGCAAAAGTGCCAAAACAGGGCTGTTCAGCCTGAGGAACAGGAGGCTGAGAAAGACCTCAGCTACCTGAAAGGACATTGTAGATAGATGAGTTCTGGTCTCCTCACAGGTGAATGCAATAGAACGAGAGGGAAGGGCCTCAGGCTGCACTGGGGGAGGGCTGGGCTGGACATGAGGGACAGTTTTTGCACAGCAAGAGCAGTCAGCCACTGGATCAGGCTGCCCTGGGAGGGGTTGAATCCCCACCCCTGGATGTGTTTCAAGGTGGCTTAGGTGTGGTGTTGGGGGATCTGGTTTAGGGCTGAACTCCGTAGAAGTAAGGTTGATGGTTGGAGGTTTTTTCCAACCTGAATGATTCTGTGATTCTACAGTGGCAAACTAATTCCTGATGCTTTGGTAGTCGCTGGCACCCTGAGAGAGAAATTGATGCAACTTTTGAAAGATGGTATTTTCTTGTAATTGAAAACACGGCTGAGGAGAGTTCATAGGTGCCCCTGAACTGTGAGAGCTTTCGCATTAGAGTCGGGCTGATCTTTTATTCATATGTCATTTTCCCTTCCCTCTGTATAATTTTTTATGTTGATAAGAGTTTTCCTGGAGCACTGAGATTTACCAGCTGTAAGTGTTCTGGGTACTGGGAGTACAAAATTGCCTACTGCAAATGGTAGCGAGCTGGAGGATAAAACCCACTGAAACTCAAAGCATAGTGACTGCGGAGGAGGCTGGGAATGCTACGGACAGCCTGCTGTTTAGGTCTTCGCAGCAGAATGCTGGGGTTTCTCCTCTGGCTACGCTCATCAAGAGGATGCAAGGGTTGGAGGCAGCATTTAAAGTAGTTCAGGTACCCTGGTGTTTTTTTCACATTGGGTTTGATGTTTTGCTCTGTATTGAAAGCCCGTTGTTTCTGCGAGGTGTGAAGAACGGCTACGGTATCAACTGCCTTAGAAATGGTAACTGGAAGAAATGGAACTGTTGTGTTCTGGCGTGACTGAACCAATGTGAGCTGAGCTCCCTGCGTGGAGACTGGAGTTGGGCTACTTTACTGCTTTTGCCCTTTGGGGTGAAGTTTATCCATAGAGAAAATCTGCTATGAGGAGGGAAGAGAAAAAATGGAGAGAGAAGGAAAAAGGGTAAAGAAAGCAGGCAGGGGGAGAAAAAAGAGCAGTTTTCTGGTGAGTGTTATGAGAAGGTGTGACCAAGGCGATGTCTCAACAGAGAGAGGTGATAGGAAAGTGACTCCAGTGAACTTCAGCATTCTGCCTAATTCTAAGTCCTGCTTGTCATCTCCCTGCACTTGTGCAGGGCATTGAACGCTGTCTCACACAACATCCTTGTGTCCGAGACAAAGGGACATGGGTCTGACAGGCGGACCCCTTGGTGGGTAAGGAATTGGCTGGATGGTCACACTCGGAGTGGTCATCGACAGCTCCATGCTGAGTGGAGGTCGGCCGTGAGTGCAGTCTCTCAGGGGCCCGTTCTGGTTCCAGTGCCGTTTCACATCTTTGTTAATAACATGGGCAGTGGCACTGAGTGCCCCCTTGGCAAGTTTGCCGGGGAGACCAGGCTGGGTAGGGTGGTCAACATGTTGGATGATTTTAAAAAAAATAACAAATACTAAAACCTCCATAAAATAATGCAGAAAAATCACAGAACGTATTGTTCTAACTCCTCTGGGAAATTATGGAGTCAGCTTGAGGACGGTGTTGGGGAACTACTCAAGCTACTCACAGCTGATACGGAAGACAGTTGAGCAGTGACGTTGCAAACTCTTGCCAAGTTTAGCCAATTCAAAGCAAACTTCCCTCTGGAATGTCCTCGAGCACTTTGGCTTGTGACAGTCGCCTTGCCTTTGTGCCTTCACGTGCTTGATCCCTGCGTTTGCTTCTTGTTTTTATTTTCAATGTCGGTAGCTACTGATCCTCTAAAGATGAGGAAGCTAAGGTAGAGGAATAAATACTGTCCTTCGCTTTGAAAGCAGGGGGATTTCTGGGATTTCGGATTGGAGGACAGGGTGAGGTGGTGGCATCCCTCATGGGGATGTGGGGACAGAACCACAGTGATCAAACGTTGGAACAGATGCCCAGGGCACTGGTGGAGTCCCCAGCCCTGCAGGTGTTTCAGGATGGGCTGGATGTTGCCCGTAGTGCCCTGGTCTAGCCAATACTGTGGTGTTGGGTCATAGGCTGGGCTTGATGAGCTCAGAGCTTTTCTCGTCACCATAACTGTATTCTGTAGTTACTCTAAAGCTGATATTGGATGGAGGAAGAAGTTGGGCAATAACGTCAGTGTTTTCAGTCCTTAAAAGAGATGGATAAGCAAGTTTGGATCTTCTTGATGTTGGTTATTCCTCACTCATCCCTTCTCCAGTGTGCCAGAGACCATGTTTCCCAGTAGATGCCCAGCCCTGGCCTTGGTTTGGTCAGTGACAACTGTCACTGGCATTGAGGAGTTAACTCCTGGTTGTTGACAGAGACGTGCTGGCTGGCTGGGCTCCTAGACGGAGACAGTGCCTCTGAAAAACACCCTTTCGTTTTCACAGCTCCTTCAAACACCTGATCGGCGGCCTAGACGATGTCTCCAATAAAGCCTATGAGGATGCCGAAGCGAAAGCAAAGTAAGTGTCTGTTCAGTGTGTTTAGGGTACAGTCTGAAACTCCTTTTTGGTGATGCTGTGGTACTGGAAAGAAAAAAATCCCTCACTGTTTTTGTCCTAACATAATACTATAAAGTAGCTTGAAAAATGGTGAGTGGGGTGGTTGGTCTGTAGTGGTCTCTGATCAAGCTTTGCCCTGACTCTCTCCGTGGGTGTGGAAGGACCAGATGGAGACGATTGTCCTAAGGTGAGACAGCTGGTTCCTCTGCTCTCTGTAGTCCAAATACTCAAGTCCATAAAAGTGTTGGATCTTCAAACCATATTTCAAAATAAGCGTCTTCAAATATTTGAAGGTGGGAAGGTCTTTATCACAAAAAACTCTGGTAATGGAGGAAATGGTTATTATTCTGTAAGAAAGCGTTCACAGACGTTTTTCCACAGTCAAAATGTGTTCAGAGACGGAGTTTGTAATTTTTTGGTGGTTACTTTGATAGCAACAGGGCTTTGCACTGACTAGCATTTGCATCCTGCTGTGAATATTCATTTCTGCCAGTAGTAAACTCCAGCGTGTTCTGCAGCACTGTCACAGAAGACCCGCTCCTCATTCATTCTTGATCTCAGTTTGTTGTGGACAGGGAAATTTTGCGATGTCTACTTTGATTCTGTGCCAACATTACAGCTCCCGAGGAGGCATGCCCTCTGATCAGGGGAATGCGGAGAACAGGCCGGCCGTTCCGAAGGCAAAAGCTGCTTAAGAGCAAAGGGAAGTTACTCTGTACAAAATCACATTACCTTACCCTTCATGAGGAAAAGTGCTTGCTGGTACTAATTGTACTTGGGAGAGAGGGGGATGGGTGTTGTCTCCAAGTTAGAGTGACTGTTAGTCCGTGGTCTGCAGCTGTCTAGATTTCAGATTGCTCTTCGGTTATAAATAGCAACTTCTCGTTAAAGCAGGGAGTTCTGAAATGGAGTGTAACGAAGCTATTGGGCTCTTCTCCGAGAGAAAATGAGGCACCCTCGTTAGTTAGGTGATTGGGGAGAAGTTTTTGTTTTGCTTCAGAAACTAAAGAGGCATCACGAGCAACTTCGTGTCTTGCCCAAGACTCGCTAAGCTTGCAGAGTTGCTGCAAATTAAGTGTTTTCTTTCTCATCAGACTGATAGATGAAATACATTTTTATTGTAGCTGATGTGTTTTAAGGTACTAGAAGACACCTTGGTTTTGTGTCTTGGCGATGATTTCCCTGTCCCAGATCAAACGTGTGAGCTCGCTTCGTCGGGTGGCTGAAGTTCCCTAACAGTCCTGTCGACGTGGTGAAAAGGCTGGAGGCTTTGGTCTCTTTTACTATCCCAGAGAATGTGTTGGGGGCACAGACTTCGTGGTCTGTAGGACACAGCGCTGTAGGAGCGGGTAACTATTGCGTTAACTACAGATGAAAAATGGGTTTAATTAGAATTCTGTTAGCTGTCAGTACCAGCTGACAGTGACATTTTAATGCCGGCAGCGGCTTCTGCAAAGCATTGTGCAGAGTGTTGGAAAATGACCTGAAGCAGGTTCGGAGAGGGCGTCCCAGGTGTCTCGGGCACGTGCTATTGTTATTTTCGGTATTTCATGGTTTAGTTTATCATTGTGGTCACTGATTTTCATCTGCAAAGACACAGCTAAAGAAACGGGGGATTTTTTGGTTAGTCATAACACAATGGTGTTAGCACCTTGCGTGAGGTCACATCGCAGCTCGTTAGCGCTGAGGACGATGTGCAGGTAGGACTGGCCCTTCCCTCTTTCGTGGTCTGTCTCTTCACATCTGCAGTTTGAAATTATTTACTAGCAATTGCATGGCAGTTTGTAATCACAGCGGTGTTTTGTGCCTGCGGTTTCCTCAGGGTAGTTTGAGTCTTGGGGAAGGGCTTTCAGTATCTCTGGTGCTCTTTGTGGTGTGTTGGGTGGATGGGGTCACAGCAGTTTTAGACCTGTTTGGAATAGGCTCTTCATCTGGGGAGTCGATGGTTACCTTAACACTTCTGAGTTCTTATGCTCTCTGCATCCATCCTTTCTCACCAAGTATTTTATCTGATGGAAAGGCAAAGCAAAGAGTCCTTGGTGGTGGGGGAATAATTCCCTGAAAGAAGGAACCAATTAGTTTTGATTGCAGCTTTTCTGTCCTTAAAATCAGAGTGCTTGAGTGCTGCCACTCCAGACTGGCGGTGGCAGTGATGCTGTCCTTCACATAGTGACTTTCTGACTTGGGAGAAGCAGAAGGGGTCGGTGCTGTCTGGCTGGAGAGAAGTTAAACGATAGGAATGAATGCTCTCCCTGAAGATACGCCGTTTATTAGTCAAACCCATTACTCCTGTGTGCGTGACTCCTTGACAGCAAGCGCTTGCCTGCGGAAGGATGAATAGAAGAGGGGGAAATCGCCAGGTTAGGTAGACAGTGAAGGAAGGAGCGTCGCGAGCTCTTCGGGAAAGTTTTGTCGCTCGAGGCTTATTGTTTCTGTATCTTGCAAGATAAGACTCCTCTGGGAGAAGAGTCTACTTGGCTGATATTTTAATCTGGATTACTTTTCAAGTATCTGTTAATTAGCTGCAGCTAACTGTCCTTCAAGGGCTTATCTGTTCAGAGGGGAAGTTTGGGAAAGAGAGGAGCTTGACACACAGAGCACATTCGGGTTGAGGAGGCTTGGCACAAACCACATTAAAAAGAAGCCTTTCTTTTTGGATCCTTGCAGCTAGTATTTCATTCTCAGCGCTGCTTTGGCAGAGGACAAGAGGCCTTTGGATGGAAACGTTCTGTGTGGCTGTGTCCTGTTGTGCATAAGGTAGATCCATGAAAGGTCAAGCATTCAGCAGATCTGACCATGCAGAGTGACTACATCAGAGTCATTATTAAATCCCTGTTAGCCTGTAGGCTCCTGTTCAATAACAGCACACGTTCAGACCACATCCAGTGTGAGGTTTGTGTTCCTAAAGCAGGATTAGGGCCATGGGCAGCAGTTCACTGCAGAATGGCTGTGAAACCAGCGGTACTGGCAGGGCTTTTTAAGTCTCCATGCTAGAGCATGACTCCAGGGGTCAGAGCTGGTAGTCCCAGTGCAGATATGATGAGAGGATGTTGGGCAGAGGAACTTTCTGTGTATCCAGTAGATATCCAGGTCTGAAAAAGCTGAATGACTTTTTGTTAGCAACTTGGTGTTTCCCCAGTTTTTCTGACATTGGTCGTAATTTTCTCTTCCACCTTGCCTTCAGAGGTAGAAGTGGCTTTATTTTAGTGGCACACATTAAGGTAAAACTCTTGTTCCATCTAGTGTTGCCCTTGCTTGTGTGTTCACAAGAGAAAGGGGGTTTTGGGTGTCTTGGGAGGCTCCATGGTGCCTACATGGGTCTCCTTCCTGTACAGCCCTTTCTTTTGCTTGACAGGTTCTCCTGTGGGAGTTACTTTAGCAGCTGGGATTGCCTTTGAGAATTGAAAACTTACTGCTTGTGGATAGGTCCAGATACTAGTGAGTAGCACAAACCCACAGGAACAGATCTGTCACCAAACTGCTGATAAGGACTGCTGTCCAGACCATTTCCATTGCAGCAGGTTTGTTCCTCGACCTACTGCAAGTCTGGCTCCCTGAAGTGAGCACCTGTGGCACACAAATCAGCCTCTGATATGTCTTCTAGGCTAACACCAGCTTAGAGGAGCACACCTTTCACGCCGTTGTCCTACATGGGGAGCTGAGCAGGACCTGTCAGGGGACTTGTTTCAGAAACACACTTCTTATCTGGATTAGGGGATATTTTAGTGCACCTTGCATATAGAGACTGTTCTGTTAATAACCCAATTACGGTGTTTGAAGGTGGCTTTCAGTGATGTGGGGGTGTGTCAGGTCTGGTTGTGGGGCAGTGATCATGACCTCACTTAGAGTCCTCTATCCAGCTCTGGAGCCCTCAATACAGGAAGAACATGGACCTGATGGGGCAGATCCAGAGGAAGCCACCAAAATGAGGGGACTGGAGCCCTACTGCTTCAGGGACAGGCTGAGGGAGCTGGGGTGGTTCATCCTGGAGAAGAGAAGGCTCTGGGGGGACCTGATGGCAACCTTTTGGCCCTTGAAGGGGGCTACAGGAAGGCTGGAGAGGGACTGTTGACAGTGACCTGTATTGATAGGACAAGGGGTGATGGTTTTCACATTAGAGAAGGGCAGATGGAAATTGGCTGTTAGGAAGAGAGTTGAACACTGGAACAGGTTGCCCAGGGTGGTAGAGGAGGCCCCATCCCTAGAGCTATGTGAGGTGAGATGGACAAGGCTCTGGGCAGCCTGCTGTACTTGAGGCTGTCTCTGCTGACTGCGGGGGGATTGGACTGGATGACCTGTGGGGGTCCCCAACACACTCTGTGATTCTGTGTGCTGGTGTGCCCATAGCGTGGCTGTATGCCTTTTGGTGCTGTGTAAGTTCTGGCTGGCATCTCCATGTATTTATTAAGGCTGGAACTGGTCTTTAGCTCCAAGCACAGGCAGTGTCACTCTGCAGTGCCAGTGTATCGTCATGAAAGCTCCTGTTTTGGTAAGATGAGAGAGCTTTGCCTGCAGATGCTGCCTGCAAGTACATGGTGGTTTTGACACGCAGGCACTAAGTACCCGGGTTCTCTGTGGAGAGGGTACGACATCATGTGTTCTGTTCTGTATGTCTTTGTCTTACTTTCTCTTAAACATACAGGTCGGGAAACTAGCGACAGGATGAGAGGGCAGGACCTGAAGTTGTGATAGGGGAGCCTTAGATTGGATATTAGGAAGCCCTTCCTCATGGAAAGAGTGGATAGACTCTGGGATAGACTGTCCAGGATGAGCCCAGAGATTGCTTCCAGCTGCAGTAGTTCTGTGATTCTGTGACAACACGAGGAAGATGTTAACTCCTGCCAGACAACTCTCTGCAAAGGCAGCTTCCAGTTGAAGAGAACGATTTAATTAAGGTCCAGCTTTCTCTTGGGCCACAGCTTTTGAAAGCTTAGCCTGCAGTATTTCATCGGTGCACACAGTGCCTTTAGGTTTGTATCTCTTCTCCTAGAGAAACTATTTCCTGGGTTACAGCATTGGGGAGGTCTGGGTAGCCTGAGAGCTGCAGTAATTTGCTCTATCTCCCTCTGAATCTCTATGCTCGTCTGTTACAGCTCGACTATGGGATAGGATAATAGACTGTGTCGTGTTGGGTGTCAGATGGACGCGTCAGTGATAAAAAGCCATCAGTGAGGCCTGTGGAGCAGGCTGCCATCAGAAGAGCTGAGTGCATTTGTTTTATAGAATTGGG
Organism: Upupa epops; assembly: GCA_013397515.1. NCBI lineage: Eukaryota > Metazoa > Chordata > Aves > Bucerotiformes > Upupidae > Upupa > Upupa epops. Next base: position 203,232 of record VZRI01010595.1, on the reverse strand, counting down.
GCTGTGCTGGTGGGATAAAAGTGCAGCAGAAAGCTTTCTGATGATCATGAGCCCCATTCCAGAGGATAGGGGATTGTTGCATCCATGTGCTTGGCAGTGCCTGCTGCACTGCTCCATGGAGAAAGGGGCTGTGCAGGAGAAATAGTAACCATTCCTTTGGCATTCACAGAATCATGGAATTACTGAGGCTGGAAAACACCTGAGCTCATCCAGCCCAGCCCATGACCTAGCATCACCACCTCAGCCAGACCATGGCATGAAGGAGCATAGCTGGTCTGTCCTTAAACACCTTCAGGGATGGGGACTCCACAGCTGCCCTGGGCAGGCCAGTCCAGGGTCTCATCACCCTTTCCATGCGGAAGGGCTTCCTAACGTCCAACCTAACCTTTCCCGGCGCAACCTCAGGCCCTGCGCTCTCATCCCGTCTCTAGTTGCCTGGGACAAGAGCCTCATCCCCACCTGACTGCACCCTCCCTTCAGGGAGTTGTAGAGAGGAAGGAAGGTTCCCCCTGAGTTTCCTTCAAGCTAAACACCTCCAGCTCCCTCAGCCTCTCCTCATGAGACTTTCTCTCAAGTCCCATCCCCAGCCTCATTGTTCTGTGGACCCACTCGAGCCCCTCAATGTCTTTGTTCTACACTGCTGTCCACCAGGTCAGTCCCTAACCTATCCAGGTCCCTGGGGTTGTTCTTGCCCAGATGCCAGACTCTGCACTGATCCTGGTTGTCCCTCATTCCATTTCTCTCTGCCCAGCTCTCCAGCCTGTCCAGGTCTCTCTGAAGGGCAGCACAGTCTGCTGGGGGGTTGGTGACACCACCCAGCTTGGTGTCATCAGCAAACTTGCTGACAGCGCACCCCAGTCCCTCATCCGAGTCATTAATGAATAGACTGAAGAGGACTGGTCCCAGTACTGATCCTTGGGGCCCCCTAGATGCAGGCTCTCAAGTAGACTCTGTCCTCCTTGGTCCTGCTGGTCACACCGTTGCAGATTTTTGGGATGCTGTCGGCCCTCTGGCTGCAGGGGGAAGATGACAACCTCCAGAGCACCAAGCGGAGGAAGTTTATTTTAAACAACTTGCTGCTTCTGATGCTGTTGAGGTTTCCTGAGAAACTGCTGCCGTTTGACATGGTCCTTTCCAGGTACTTGTTCATAGCACTTGGGGCACACGAAACCCCACAGATGGGCAGGGGCCTTATTTTTCCTGGCTCTGCGAAGCACCGCTGGCATTGATTTGGCATCAGCTGCACTTGCTCTTTTCTCAGTGCCTGGCTGGATGCTCCACTCAATGGCTGGGGAAGGGATGCACTCTGAACATGGGGGAAAAGTTAAAGAGAAAGCTGTGCTCATCGTTTGATTGATCCCACAGCTTTTAAAGCAAGGTAAAACTTGGAATATAGAGATGGCATCAAACTGTAAGTGTGTAAGAATCCTGAGTGCCTGCAAGTGCTTTAATAGGAGATTAAAGCCTGATCTTGCCTGTTACCTTGGGTGTTAATGTGAAATGGCCTGGAGGTTTACAGCAGGGCGACTAATTAAATTGATGTTTATGTTAGAAGGACCTTACTCACTGCTGTATCTAGGTTTAATAGTGGGACTGCAGGGTTTCTCAATCTGTATGCTCAGCTGTCCACTGCAGGAAGGTTTTTCACGCTTGTTGGTATATCTTGGGCTTTCTTCATTTTCAGGTGTGATTGTCAGGCTGCTATACAGGACACGTCAATTTGGGAGGATGGAGCTGGTCCAGAGGAGCAGTGAGGCTGGGGAAGGGAGTAGAGAGAAAGTCTGAGGAGGAGAGGCTGAGAGAGCTGGAGGTGCTTAGCCTAGGAAGAGGAGAATCGGGGGGACCTTCTCCTTCTCCCTCTCCCTGAAGGGAGGTTGTAGTCAGGTGGGGGTCAGGCACTTCTCCTAGGCAACCAGTGACAGGACGAGAGGGCAGCGCCTGAAGCTGCCAGGGGAGGGTTAGGTTGGATGTTGGGAAGCTCTTCCTCATGGAAAGGGTGCTCAGAGCCTGGACTGGACTGCCCAGAGCAGCTGACTTTATGATATTTGGGGTCTTTTCCAGCCTCAATAACTCTGTGTTTCAGCGCTTCTGTGAAGTAGCTGTTGTTAGCAAAGTGAGGGATTACTCTGATACTGTGGGTCTGCAGTTGTAGTTTCCTTGTCTGATGCTGATGTGCTGTGAATGCCTGTACTGTACCTCCACCATCAGAGCTACAGATGCCTGCAGCATGTTCAGAGCCTTGTAGCGATGTTAGGTTTGGCTTAAATCACCAGCTTTGCCAGGCTTTGGTGCGTTTCCTAACCCTTTCAGCGTATTCTTTCTAATAAAGGTGTATTTGTCTCACACTGCAGTGTTAAGGAACAGCTATTTCTCATTTCACATGGAGGCTGTGTCTGTGCAGAAGTGATATCATTCATCTTGAGTGGCAAAGTGTAAACCGTATTGCTTGAAATTCTTCCAGCAGCCTGGAATCAGAACTGGCCTGGCAGCAGGCCAGTAAACAACTGTGACTTCTAGCACAAAGGGAGATTGCTGAGGAGTCCCTATAGAGGCTGGGTTTAGGAAAGAAGATGAAATAGCTGCTTTGAAACATTAGCCATCTCCTTCTGTTTCCTTGGTGGCTGGGCGTGCTTCCTGGCTTGGCACAGTTAGGAAGCGAGTGCCTTAGGCTTGGCTTTGAAAGGTGGTTTATGATCCCTTGCCGCTTCTGAATAAGCGACTCTAATAGCTGTGTGACTGCTGGACTGTTACGCTTTGCATATGGGTCAGGTCCAAGCACGGGAGCAGAGCTGAGCATCTACATGCTCTGCACAGGTGTCACCTCCTGCTTGTGAGGAACAGCTTATCAGCGAGACAGTCCAGCTCCAAATTCACTTCTGGGGAAGGCAAGTGCATGGTTGTCCTGCTGCTTCACATGTGCCCTTGCTAACTGTTCAAGCTAAAACTTAAATAAAAGACCTAGTTTCATAAAAAAGTCCTGCAAGACCCAGTGCTGTGGACAGCCTTCCCCAGTGGTGGGAGGTGCCAGCTCCTCACAGTCTCCTCTACAATTCAAGGCAATCAGATGCTTTTCTATCAATCAACTGAAACATAAGTGGTCAGAAGTCGCCGTGTTAAACACAATCAGGATGAGAGTGTTTCAGTTGTTTCTGTGTGTGCTTCAGTCTCTCCCGTGCTTTTAAAGCAGAGAGGTGTTTATCATTATCTTGTTATCTAGGACAGTTATCATCCTGGCAATGGAAAAAGAGACTTACCAGGAGGGAGAGAAAAGGTGTAGATGCTGGAAACAAACAGTCCTATAGCTTGGGAAAAAATAATCACGTTTACCTCGGCTATTGTAAAGTTTTACTAATTTATCCACGAGTTTGAGAGCGGATGGAAGTGCTTAGAAGATGAATATTTCTGGTAGAGGGCATCACTCCTACTGCTGGAGGGGACTTAGCCGTGCCACCTCTTGGGCAATGGCACAGTGAGTTTGTTTACAGGTAGAGTTTATAGGCTTTTTGTGCAGGGGTGTCTGAGCTGTCGTTAGAATAAAGTGACCCACACTTACATCTGTTCAATCATCCATCATTATGGACTAGTGCTTTTTCCAGGACGTGGGGAATCCCCCTGTCTGTCACAGTGGCAGCTCACTGAGCCAATCCAGCTGATGACTTTAGGAAAGTCCTGCGTCTGTCTCTAACAAACCCTAGGTATTTGAAGGTAGTTCTGTTAAAAGGAAACGGCCAGGGGATGAGTTCAGACTCTACCAACGTCTTCAAAAAGCATGAAGACAAAATCCAACCTGGTCTTTACTCAAAAAAACCATTAGAACAATGGGAACAGCTTTTCAGTGGGCTGTGATCCACCTGCCGAAGGCCTAAGCTGCTGCGTGAAAAGGGGGGAAGGACTGGGTACATTGGTGCTGCTCGGCGCTGGAAAGCTGCCGTGTCTACAGGTCAGAATCATAGTGATTGGGGAAATCGGGATCAGACCTGCAGGTGGATTTCACTTGCTTCAGAAATGAATAATCTGGAACGTAACTTGATTTCAGAGGGTGAACAGTAGCCGTGAGTAGTCAGCACTTAGCATCTCCATTATTTACAGCTTGTTTGTGTTTTTGTAGATGCTCTGGTTTATTTGATAAGGAGTAGTGTTAGCAGCTTTCCTGTTGGAAAGGCTCCCCCAGCCAGTGCCTGTTTATCATAATTATACGTCTAATAAACACTGCCAGGCCTGTTCATTTGTATTTTGTGCTTTCACTCTTTACTCGCTGTTTCTATGGGAACCCGAGCTGTTATGGCAATAGAGAATAAAGAGATGAAGAGCGCTCTTCAGAAACATAACTCGGTTTCTCTGCTGAATTGCTGAACTGTGGCTTATCCGGCTCCAGCACGCTCAGCCCAATACCCGGGGAAGGGGACAATCAAGGCCAGTGAAAGGCAACAAAGTTGATGGCAGTTGAGTTTGCTTTGAAAGTCCGCGTGTGGTGGTTCAGAGTCGGTCTTGTGCGTCCTGAGGAGGAGGTAAGGATTTGTGCTGCTGCCTTGATGGCGATTTTAGAGCAGAGTGCTCCACTGCAGATAGAAATTTCAGAAAGTCCTTTCAGCAAAATTAACTACAGCTAACGAGTTAGTGCCATGCTGTTCCTGGGGGTGATGCTCATGCACACTTTGCAGAGGAGCATACTCTAGTTCTTCATATATTGCAGTATGGCATTTAGTATCTAGTGAGACCACAGCTGGAGTACCATGTCCAGTTCTGGGCTTCCCAGTTCAGGAGAGACAGGGATCTACTGGAGAGAGTCCAACAGAGGGCTGCAAGGATGGTGAAGGGGCTTGAAACATCTTCCTGACGAAGAAAGGCTGAGGGAGCAGCCTCTCTTCGGCTGTGAGGAGACTGAGGGCTGAGCTCATTCATGTTTATCAATATGGAGAGTCAGGAGAAGGGGGCCAGGCTCTGCTCAGTGACCTCTTCCCCTGTGAAGAAAGATTGAGAGAACTGGGGCTGTTTAATCTGGAGAAGAGACTCTGAGAGGGATCTTACTGATGTCAGTAAATGTCCTGAGTGAGCACCTCACCTCGGTTAGTGCTCCAAACCGTACCGAGTATCTCCAAGCACAGACATGCTGACAGGGGCCAGTCCAAACTGGCAGGCCCTCTACTCCTCAGCTCAGCCACAGTGAGGAAGAGTGCTGTAAGAACTAGGGTTCACGTGAAAAATACCACAGATGGGATGGGTCGATGCTCCTGCAGACCAGTGGTGTCAACAGTGACAAAAGCAAGGAACTACCCACGTAAAGGTGATGGAATAGGAAACACTGTGCTGGGACAAAGCTGTGAGATTAATTTGAGAAGAGTAATAGTTTAGGAAGAGGTAAGACCCCTGGTCTCGTCATTTAGAGACTAGAAGAAAAATGGGTGGCACATAGACCTGATGTTTGAAAGCCAGTAGGACCCAAGTGCCTGGAATTTCAAAGCCAACTCTAGCCAACTTCTCACTGCTTTTTGGGAGGGCCAACAGCTCTCTGCTGCAGACGACTAGAAAGGCTGCGCAGAAGAAATGTAGAAATGGAGTGTTAGACCGACTGAGCAGGAAACAACGGGGAAGGGGAGAGGGCAGTGCACTTCCACATCCCCACTTGCTCAGCACCAGCAGCTGAAAGGCTTTTCTCACAGCTTTCAGCTGAAATAGGCTTCTTCCCTCTCTGAATCCAGAGGATCAGTTTGCTTAGTTCAAAGCCCTGGGAACTATCGTGCCTGCTGTCAGAAGGGCTACTGCGGGTCTTGCATGGAGAGCGGTGACACCGGCTGTACTCGAAAATAAAAGGATCTGTGTTTTTATGCCACAGTAAGATAACATGATGCTGCCTCTTTGCAAAGCTCATTTTGGTTGAGCCCTGCTGATCGCAGCCGTTCCTGATCTTTACAGGTGGGTTCTGCCCCTCGCTGGCTTGCCTACTGCTAAGCGAGAGGCTGCAGCATTTGACACCAAAGCTCTGGCAGTAAAATACCACAGTGATGCTTGCTTGGCATGTAGTCGAGTTCAGGCCTTCTCTCATTAATTTTCAAGCAAAAGGAGCCTCATTTGAAGCCAGCACTGCTAATTCCATTAAAAGGAGGCATTAAGCTCTCTCCTGGGAGTTTCGAGTGACAGTGCAGCCATTAGCAGAGGCGAAAGGCAGGAAGACAGTCTCTACGAGAAGCCATGTGTTCAGCTATAAAGTTCTTCCCTAGCAGTCGCTGTTCACCCTTTGGTGTTGTATTGCATCGTAGAATTAGAGAATCATCAAGGGTGGAAAAGACCCCCAAGATCATCAAGTCCAACCATCTGCCCTACAACCTCAAACCACTAAACCATCTCCTGAAATGCGGGAGGGTTGGACGGGGTGACTGTGATTGTGTGATGTGGAGGTGCTGGGTGCAGGTGGTTTGTATAAAAGCAGGCTGCTGCTGCTGCTTCCCTTCTAAAGCCTGACTCACAGTGTCTTCTTGATGTGCTGATGCTTTTGTGGGACTGGTATAAGTTCTTGAAGGGAACAATCATAGACCGTATTGGGTTGGAAGGGTCCTCCAGAGGTCATCTAGTCCAACTCCCCTGCAGGGAGCAGGGACATCCTCAATTAGATCAGTTTGCCCAGAGCCTTGTGCAGCCTTCCCTTGAAGATCTCCAGGGAGGGTGGGGCCTTCACTCCCTCCCTGAGCAATCTGTTCCAGTGTTCAACACCCCTTGTGCTGAAGAACTTCTTCCTAACAGCCCATTTCAATCTCCCGTCTTCAAGTCTGTCTTCTCCCATTAGAAGTTGGGGTTATTGTCCTTCGTGTGTTAGTTCATCTCTGCTATTCTCATGTGATGTTTGATTGGCATGGTCACTGTTGCTCTCGAGGACCTTCTGCAGGTCTTGTCTGCAAGCTGCACAAAAGGGAGGTTTAGGGTGGCTGTTGGCAAGAATTCTGTCATCAGGGCAGTGGTGGAGTCGCCATCCGGGGAGGCGTTAAATGACTGACGTGTGGCCCCAGTGCTTGGGGATGTGGTTCAGCAGTGAACTGCAGTGCTGGCTGGAAGGGTGGCCTTGATCTTGGAGTTCTTTTCCAACCCAAATGATTCTGCAGTAGCTTTTCCTGTTAATGATAGGGATGGTACAAGGCACAGCTCCCCAGCTCTGCAAGCTTTTACAAACACTTTGATTGCCTCCTGCTCATCATTTGGGATGTTAATGTGAACACCCACTATATTCATGCTACCTGTAGGAAATTTTACGAGGAAAGGGGATCCCTGGAGTGCTGCTGGTAGTTCAGGGAGCAGAGGCTAAAGGGCAGTAAGAGTGGAGATACTGATACAGGGTAAACTGGGAGTGCTGTAGTTGTTAGAAGGAAATAATGCTGCCCTGAAAAAAAATGGAGCTAAGAATTGAAAAGCAAATTAAAGTCTCAAGGTGCACAGGAATGATCCCTGCAGGCAAGGCCTTGCTGGAGCTGTTTCGAGCAGATGGGGCTGTGGCACTGAGCTGAGCATCACCTGCGGAAATGTGGGCTGTTCCTGCCCTCCAGTGGAAGTTTGGGAACATGCTCTTAGAGTTTGCCTGGGAAAGAGGTGGTTCTAGATGGTTATAGCCAGTGCTGTTGCAGTGTGGGCATGTGGCTTGGTGGTGTGTTCTGGGGAGTGCTCAGCCATGCAAGTCGTGTCATGTCCAGCTGGATGAGCCCCTCTCCAAAATGAGTGGAGTGCATGCTAGAAAAGTAGATGGTTTTGGTTGGAAAGACCTTGACTGTCATCTGGTTCCAGCGCCACATTAGACAACGTTTTCCTCCGTTGCAGAGAGGTAAATGAGTTGTTGAACTGCTGAGGTGACGAGCAGTTGCTCATCCGGGTTGCTTGCGTTCATGAAACAAGGCAACTTGCATCACTTTTCATGCCAAGGACTTATCTAGAGTGTAAAGACTTTTTGGGTTAGGGTTTTCTGTTGGGTTCCTCGTTTGTTTAGGTTTTTTAATTAGCATATATCCAAAGGTTGTCAAAGCACTCAGCGTGCTGTTCAGGTGATGGATTTTGGATTAGCATTAGTGAATAAGAGAGAACTCTGCCGTTTCCCTCCTGTTAAATAAGTGTCTGATAAAAGCTTCCTTTTATCTAGACAAGTCATGAGACTGAACAGCTCACCTCTCAGCATGCGGAACACAAAGAGGCTTCCAGATAAGGCTGTGGGCACTGTGAAACAGCTCTCTGGTTCCTTTTTAATGCTATAGTACAAGTAGAGCCTTGAGTTTCTCAGTTCCTTCCAGTTACATAAGTGCCAATATAGGAGTGGCCTCACTGCATCGTGTTGAGGCTAACCCTGTGTCCCGTCTCTGATTGTGGCTGATAGCCAGCATCCAGAAGAAGGGCAAAAAGATGCTTATTGATTTGTGATCCACTGGTCTCCAGTAATTTGGGGCCCAGGGGCTTCCTACGAAAGGTGCTTCTGGTGTATTGGGCAGCCCTTGGTGCCTGGCATAGCAATGTAATTTGTAGACCTTTGTCATCTTCTACCCCTCAGGCTGTCTTTTTCCCAGGAAGAAGCCCCTAACAGTAATTTCTGCAGCAGAAGCTAACCCAGACCTGTTGTTCCTTGTAACGCAGCTCAGTACCTTTCCCAGTTCTGTTTTGTAGGGGTTATGGTGGGAGGAATAAATCATCCAGTGCAGTGGTGTTGTGTTTCTGTGGGGTGTCAGGGGAATGCTTTATCTTGTGTTTGGTTCCTTTATGTCCTTGTGCTGCTTTTCACCACAGGCTTTTGCTCGGAGATTGAACATCCTTGACCAATGTGCAACTTTTCTTATTCTCCCGCTTCTGTAGAACAGACATAAAGAAGTTGAGGGGAAATAATTGGAGCTCTGCTGGCCTCCATCCATTAGGAAAACCAGTTAGTAATTACTAGCTGTAGTTTCTTATTTTACATTTTATTTTAACCAATGCAAAGACATCCTTATCTCATGGCAGCTTAATTTCTCTACTAGCCTTTCAAACCTTCTCAAATACCCTTGGGAAATACAAGCCAGCTACATCCACCAGAGATCTCTGCTTGTGCGTCTGTCGGCTCCTTCAAAGAATCCAGTAGACTCGTGAAGCATATTGGCTCTTGCCCAATGACATACAATTTATCCATGTGTCAACATGTTAGGACAGATGCTGGGCTTAGTTGAGAACAGCATGGTGGATCACGTCAGAAAGCCACATACATCCCTTGGCAAACAGAGCTGCAGTTAGCAGTTCACCTTCAGTTCACACAGAGGTGCTGGGTGACGCCAGCCAGGCCTGGAGACGCCTTCACGGTCCTTTAGTCAACTTGGGTCCCCTGTTGACACATCAGTTGCAAGGGTTACTCTGCTGCTTCCCCTGGGAAAGAAGACTGTGGTGCAGGAATCTCCCCAAGATCCACTTTGTTGAATGCAGGTTTGAGTGCACAGGGCTTTGTTGTCCTTGGTGTGCTCTTTGCAGAGCAGGAGCCTCTGGAGACCCTGCAGCCTATGGTCAGGCTGCTGCTGTGATTGGGAAGGATTTAGTACGGGTTTTTAAGGCTTTTGAAGTTGCTTGCATTATTTTGTCTTGTCCTGCCTTGTGGTGGTTTTCCTTTCAACCAGACAGGGTTTGATTAGGGTCTTTCTTCTGTCTTCTTTTTTTCTTTTATTGAACTGTTTGAAATGGCTTAATATTTGAAGAATCCCTTGTACCATGCTGTTCAGCCACACCAATTTCCTTTTGACTTGTCCTAGCACCACGTTTGTTAGATGCTGTGTTTGCTGTGTGCTGCTGTGAAGGCCTCAGTCTCTTAAGCAACTCTTCTAGCTGCCCTTTGATTTCCCTTTGCGTATGTATGAGTGTGGTGCTTTTGTTTTAAACCTCTCTTCAGACATCCAGCTGTGTCAGATCTGAATACACCGTGGTTGCTGTTAGGAGTCGTTCAACAGTAGTACTTTGCAATGGGCCTTGTCCGTCGCTTGGCATCATCACGGATTTTCTGCAGCCATCTAAAACAATTGTAGCTGTGCCTGCACATTGAGGCTGGCAGACAGTGGCTCTAGAATCATAGTCATAGACTGGCCTGAATTGGAAGTGATCTCCAAAGGTCATCCAGTTCAACCACCCCTGCAGGAAGCAGGGACAGCCTCAACTAGACCAGGTTGCCCAGAGCCTTGTCCAGCTTCTCCTTGAAGATCCCCAGGGATGGGGCCTCAGCTCCATCCCTGGACCACCTGTTCCAGTGTTCAGCCCCCCTCCTGCTAAAGAGCTTCTTCCTAACAGGTCGTTTCAGTCTGCCCTTGTCTGTTGTGAAACCATTGCCCCTCATCCTGTCACTACAGGCCTTTGTGAACCATCCCGCACCAGCATTCCTGTAGCCCCCTTCAGGGGTGGGAAGGTTGCTGTCAGGTCCCTCCAGAACCTGACTTTGTTGCACGCTTGTACTGAGTCTCTTGTTATTGAGTCTCTTGTCAGAGCTCCTTGGGCTGTCTGATGGGTGGTCAGTAACCTCATTCTAACGCTCTCCTTCCTTGTTCACGTTGGGATTTCCATCTACAGGCGACCTCCCTGACATGTTGATTTGATTTGATCTGTGCTTTAATGTGGCAGATCACTCCTCCTGTAGGACAGGCTACTTGGTGTAACCTTCGTCCTTCCAGTGTCTTCTGTGGCTGCTATTATGTCATCCTAGCAACAGTTACCTCGTCATAGAACCAGAGAATGAGGGGGTGTGGAAGGGACCTCTAATCCAACCCTGCCAGAGCAGGATTCACGTAGATCAGGTCACACAGGGCTGCATCCAGGCTGGGTTTGAAAGCACCCAGAGCAGGAGACTCCACAGCCTCTCTGGGCAGCCTGCTCCAGGCGTCTGTCACCTGCACCGTAGAGAAGTTTTCCACTATGTTTATGTGGAACCTCTCGTGCTCCAGCAAGCATCCCCTTGTCCTGTCAATGGATGTCACTGACAGAGCCTTCTATAGCTTTGTTATCCACAGCCTTTCTGAGATCTAGAGCTCCTTGTTCTCCTGCTGTTCTTTCCTAGACCTGCCCTGGATATTTTGGCACGGTGTATGCTCAGTTTTGCTGTTTCTCCAGATTCTCTTAAATTGCTCCTTCACTGGATGCTTTCTCCTGCCTTCTGCCAGGTACTGCCCTTTGTTATTTGCATAGAGCTGTTGAGCTACAGATTAAACCTTCTGTCTCAGCAGTTTCTTTCACGTGCAGCCAGAAGGAGCAGCCTGGCTTGAGATTTTCCTTCAGAATGCGTACACAAGAAAGGAAAACCTTGGCAGATAAGTCAGATTGCAAGCGGTTTGACAGAGGGTGATACCGGGATGGGGCTGGTTTATGTGGAACCCAGTTTCACTGATCTCTTCCCACAGTTTCATCTGCTTGCCAGAATAAAGAAGGGAGTGCAGAACCCCGCTTTGTGTGCACACGAACTTGCTTTGTAAGGGAAAATGGGCTTCCTGCTGCCTCCCGATTTCTTGGTAGGATTTATGGAACATTCCCCTCCTCCCAGCCTTCTTATTTTTTCCCAACCAATTCCACCAGCAGTGGTGGTGTGGCTGGAGTGCTCCAGCATTGGCCGAAGGAGTAAAAGCTTGGGAGCTGTGCAGTAACACTTGGGGAGTTTTATTCTGGTGACCCCAGTGCGACTAGTATTGGTGGTCTGTAGGCAATCTGGGGGGCTACTGGCATGAAGAGAACACCGCTCACCTATCTGCTGCAGCACCATCTCCAGATCCTGTCACACCTGAGTCTACTTCAGGGTTTGGGTGAGGCAGTGGGGAACATTGCACAGCTGTCTGCAGCCCATCCATGAAGAAGGAACAAGCTTGAGGGAGACTTTCAGTTCTTAGCAGCCATTGAGCTGGAAACCTAGCAAAGGATTTTTCCCTAGAGGGCTGTTTGAAAAAAGAAGTGAAGGCCAAGCATGCTGGCACAGTCTGTCTGATACTCGTGGGACTCGAACGAATAGACCATGAGTAGCGAGGACAGGGCGTTGGATCAAGAAGGGTACCTAACATCAGCCCCTTCTCCACATTCTGTAAAAATTCCAACAGAAGAAAAAGGAGGGCAAGAAGCAGCCGCACTTCTCCTTAAGCAACAGCTTTTCATGCTGTACAGAACAGGAAACGCTGCCAGAGGAAGGAGTCCCCCACATCCTCCCTCCAGCCTTTTTAATTAAAATTGATTAAAATCTTGGTAGGGCAGGCCACTCTGTAGAGCGCCTCGTTTGAACTATTTCAGGACATTCTTAGCAGTGTTATCAAAGTGCAAGAGTTCTTTTAATCAGTGCGGAGACCAGGACTCCCCCACGTAAGACCCTGAGAGAGAGTCCTGTTGGAAGCACTAAGCTGCTTCATTACAAGTTCAGCAGGAAACACATGCACCTAGAAAATGAAATGCGTTTCAGGGATGGCCTTCTGTTGGCTTTCACGGAAAACCAGGGACCCTCTTCCCTAGAACGCATTCGAATAAACTCGAGCTCAACTGAAAGCACTCTGCTTCGTACCTGTGTGGGATTATTGCCCACTGTTTTGAAAACAGAGGGGAAAAAGCAGCTACTTAGTTGTTTAGCTTGACGTTTTTAATTTCAGATCCCCTTCCCCTTCCAGCGGAAGCTAGAGCTGCCATAGCTTTAATGTCTGTTTTAGCTGCCACTCAGATGTTTGCTTTCAGTAAGAAAATCGAGACCAGGAGGTGTGCTGTTTCTCCTGATGTGAAAGCCACCAAAGGCAGGTGTGCTGGGAATTCCAGTGCTGCTGGGTCCTGGAGAAATTCCCAGCCCCAGCCACATGAACTGGAAAAGTTCCTGCATGGACCACGTGGCTGTAGCTTTCAATTGCTTCGGTGCCCATTTAAAAATCCACATGAGATCTCTCTTGATTTGGATTGTCACTTGAAGGTTTCAGATGTCGAACAAAGTAGTAGCCAGCTGAAGTGGCAGTTAAAGCCACTGCGCTGCTGACCTCAGAAGGACAGTCTGGAAGGAGGAGAGCTGAACGAAGAGAAAGCTACTCTCATACAGAATCTCTCAAGTTGGAAGGGACTTCCAGAGGTCACCTAGTCCAGTCCCCCTGCAGTGAGCAGGGATACCCTCAGCCAGAACATCATCAGCTGTATCTCTCTCCCTACAGACAGATGCAGATACCCTGGTGTGCAGCTTCTACTTTTCCAGTGCCGTTAGCAACTAGAAAAAGGGGAAAGTAAGAGATGACTTTGTTCTCCTTCCCTGGTCTTGCTTGCTGCAGAACAGCAGGTCCTCATGCATGAGCAGATCCTCTCTAGTGAAGTCAAGATCTGTGAGTGGCATGTTTGATGCGGAAGGGTGTGACCTGCTCTGTGTTTGAGCAGGGAACTCGCTATCACTTTTGTGACTGGGAGGTTCAGAACAGTCAGCATTATGGGATCCAGCGCGGCTGTGCTTGGAGCGGTGGTTTATTCCCTGTCTTTGGTAAAGTGGAACGCCTAGGAAAGCTCACAAGAGCTGATACCTCCCCACACTAAGTGACATACCCGGTGCTTCCATTTGAGACTGACTGGGGCCTCCGAAGGGAGCAGGGCAAATGCCTGCCCGGGGTGAGTTATTATTAGGGTAGCAAATACCAGACAGGCGTTATCCCGATGTGCCATGGGTCTGTGAGAGGGCAGAAATTAGGTCGATGGGATGTCAGTGCTCCGAGAGGAATGCGGCTTGGGACAGGTGAGCAACAGCAACCTTTTGGTGATGGGAGAGGTCACAGTTGTCTTGTGCCAGTGCTTTTGTCCAACAGCTCACTGCCCTTACCGCTTTCACTTAGCGGTCCTGGTGAGCAAACTGCAGGAGTGTGACAGGGCTTACCGTGAGTTTTCTGTAGCGGTTGCCAGTGAGATGGGCAGTGAGCTGATCTTCTTGTGATGGTTTTGTTTTTACTAAAACTAGGATTTTCCTGACAGACATTTGGGGGATAAAACGGGGACATTTTGGACTTTGTGCATCATAAGAGACAGACGTGGTACCCAGAGGAAGAATCCCAAACCATAGGCATTTGTCCTAGAAAGGGGCAGTTTTGGGGGAATAGTTCCTTGCTGTCACTGCCTGCTTTGCCTGTCTGTCACTTCGGGGTGAGCATCTCCCTTTTGGCTCTTAGAAAGCCATAGAGACCTGGCAGTTCTCTTTACCTTGCAGGAGCAGACTCTCAGAGACTCTGTTGTGGTCTTGCCAATGGGATTTTGGGTTCCTCACCGTGTGGGGGGGGGTTGCTGCAGTATTTTTTTCACAGGATATCTCGTCCCCCAAAGAGTACTCTCACCCAAACAAATTGATTCCTGGAGAGAATGCTTAGCTGAGTTGGGGCTTGTACACGGGGTGGGAATTCTGAGAGGATAAGTGACAACGCACCATAAAGAACTACAGATTTGCTCTCGATGCCTCTCAAGAATTTGCTTTCAGGCATTCCCAGACTCTGGATCTTGCTGGTTGTGTAAAGTACACTGTCGCTGTGCCATGCTTCTGTCTGTTGCCTGAATGTGCCTAAGTCTTCTGAGCCTCGCTCAATCAGGGCGTAGCTGAAGGTAAGGCTCTCAAGTGGACATACATTGCTCTCACTCATACGACCATCCGTAATATTCCCCCGTCAAAAATTATCCAGAAATACATGAAGCTGAGCTGCTTGGAGCCGTTTGAGCAGGAGGGGAAGAGGGCTGGCTTGTGTGGAAGGGAAGGCATGGGAGCTCTACCATCACTGGCTGCATCTGCTGCACCTCCATGGCTTTCAGATAACGAAGCCTCTACATTATACAGGTTTGAACCATGTCCTCTGCCACTTTTCATTCACACTTGGAATCACATCTCGGCTTAGAAGCATGGAGCAGAAAGCCTATGGTGACTGAGGATACCAGGCAGGTGGGCAGCAGCTAGGTGCTGTGAGTAAACCAGACCCAGGTGGGTAATTTCACCAGGGCTAGAATATATCTGTTCAAGAGGCATTGAAGAACCAGTCACAAAGCTGAGCCTACGGAGCTACTTTTGCTTTTGTTTAGTGCAAGGTCACTTTTTAAAGGGCCATCTCAGTTGATGGAGGGTGCTGAAAAGAAATCAACTCTATCTTACGAATCTAGCTATGTCTTACCATGAGGAGATGGACTCTCCTTCCATGGACAAAGAAATAGAATGTCCTTTTATGATGTGCTTTTTTACCCATCCCTTCTGTGGCTCTCGGGCTTATTTCATGTCGTCTTGCAGTCTGGTCGTGACCATCCAAGTAGTACAACTCTAGTTACTCTAGTCTTCATAGAACCATAGAATGGTGTAGGTTGGAAGGGACCTCAGAGATCATCTGGGTCCAGCACCATAGAGAAGGGACCCCTCTTACTGGATCAGCCTGCCTTTGAACACACCCAGGGATGGAGCAGCCACAGGCCCCCTGCGCAGCCTGTTCCAGTGCCTTAGCATCCTCACGAGGAGGAGTTTCTTCCTAAGATTGAATCTTAATCTCCCCTCTTTTTCAGCTTGAAACTGTCTCCCTTGACCTGTCACTAGAGTCCCTCATGAACCATCTCCAGTTCCTCTAGCTCCTTCAGGTACTGGAAGCTGCTGTAACGTCTCTCTAGAGACTTGTTTTCTGCAGGCTGAACAGCCCTAGTTCCCTTTGCAGAGGTTCAGTATTTGCGATGCCACCCTGGAAGAAAGCCCGGCTTGTACTAGGGTGGGTGACCGCCTGGGTACCCCGGGTGCTGTAGGCTTGCCCTGCTTCGGCAGGGGGTTGGACTTAGATGGTGTTTTGGGGTCGCTTCCAAACCGTAACGTTCTGTGATCTGTGGTTTCCATCTGCAGAAGTGCGTTCCCTCGGGGTGATCTGGTGCTCAGCCCAGGTGAAAACACAGTGCGCGAGGCTGACAGAGCAGCTGTCAGACAAGCGGGGCTCCGTCAGTAACGGAGGCTCTGGACTCCTGCTTTTATCCACTCAAACTGGTTGCAGTCACTTTTCCCAGGGAGCTGGTAGTTGGTTCCCGTTTGGTTGCAGTTTACATCGTGCTGGCAGTCTGCAGGTGGAAGGAAGCCAGGATTTCTCCCTACACACCAGTTTGGTGACAGATGTCTCATGTTTCCCAACGCACTTGGCTCACGTGACAGGAATCCTGAGCTGGTTTAGTAAAGCTGAGCCCTTGGGTAATTGCAGACCTTTACTCTTCTCACATTTCTCATTTATCCTTCTGAGCTGCTTAGGTGAAGGGAGTTTTTAGTTTTCCTTTATTTGTAGTTTGAGGTGGCAGAGTCCTGGCACAGGCTGCCCAGAGAACTTGTGGAGTCTCCTGCCCTAGAGGGGTTTAAAACCTGCCTGCATGTGTTCCTGTGAGACCTGATCTAGGTGCTCCCGCTCTGGCGGGGGGGTTGGATTGGGTGATCTTTTGAGGTCCTTTCCAATCCCTGACACTGTGATTCTGTGATAACCAGGGGATATCCCAAGCACCCTCCCTTGTATCTGGACGTAGCCAAGTGCTTCAACCGGCTTCAGAAGCAGTTTTCCTGCAGAGAGAATTTAACCCTCACCCATGGTTCTCTGCACTGCCCTCCCTGCTTTGAATTGGTCCATTTTCCTTGGGAGATGGGAGAGGACATCCAAGATATTTCTCCCCTGTTGTTATTGAGTGAGGAGCACACGCTGCCCAGCCTTGCAAGTCTCTGTTTAGTCAGTAGTGCTTACATACTGAGGAAGTCAGAGGACAGAAAGGGAATTAATAATCTGAATTTCAGGATGAGGATTGCGCCCTGGTTTCTGGTTTAGGAGATGGCCTGGGAAGATCTGTGGTCTGCTGTTTTTATTTAAGTGGCTGGAGGGTTGGGTATTAGGAAGCCCTTCCTCATGGAAAGGGGAATGAACCATTGGAATGGACTGCCCAGGGCAGTGGGGGAGTCCCCATCTCTGGAGGGGTTTAAGGACAGCCTGGCTGTGGCCCTGAATGCCCTGGGCTGGCCAATGTGATGATGTTAGGGCATAGGCTGTCCTAACATCATGAGCTCGGAGGTCTTTCCCAGCCTCAGTAGTAGTGTGATTCTATGATACAGCCTTAAGCTTTGGGGGCGTAACTCCTGTTTATAGGATTTTGAGTTAAACACGGACCCTTGCAAGTGAGAATAAGCCAAAACTGAGATGTGACTGCTTTTCCTAGCATGTGGAGGGCTGGCTCGCTTGCTGCTGTTATCTGTGGTGGTTCTACTATGTATTTTTGGAATGTCTTTTCTGCTGTGGACACTGCGTTGCTCAGTGTCTTGAAAACACATCCAGTATGGTTTGTGAGCTCCATTGCACTTGCACGTGCAAACCACACGTAAGCAGTCTGTCAGAGTCGGCCAAGAGATTTCAAGCAGCAGTCACTGATGCTGCAAGCACTTGCTCAAAGACAAGTCATAAATGAACACTTTGGGCTGCTTTGCTCCAAAAGTCATCAGCAGAGCTTTTGGCTTTGTGAGTCAGCACCCAGAATTGTGCAGAAGTTGGGATGGAGCAGAAGAGCCCATCTTACAGAGAACTCAGGGGTTTGCAATAGAACTGAGGAATTTGCAGGCGTTGGGACTAGTCCTGCTCGACTTGCCAGCCCTACCCCGTGTCTTAACTCATCAGGGAAGAAGGACTTGACCATCTTTGAGGGTGAAAGGTACTCTATGGAAAAAAGCCTTCTGCTTCTCTGTCCCATGTGGTTTTGGAGACCATAACCCTTCTGGCATGCTGCTGTTTGGCACCTATCATTCCCTGCTGGATGAGCATTGAGAAATCCTCACTAGCTGCTCAGAGAGAAGGTGGGGTAGCTGGTCCCCTGCCTCCCTCCTTCCTTCCGTTCCCAAGCCTTGGGCAAAAGTAGCATGGGGCTTCTTGACCCAAAGTTTTACATCTGTTGCTGAAGGGAAATTGTCCATGCTGGGATTTCATCTTCCTAGCAATCACAACTCGCTAAGGGTGTTTAACTGATCTGTATTTTAACCATGAAAACAAAACACGTATCGATGCTCTGTCACCCCTGCAACGCTGTGCCCGCTGTGATTCAGGAAGGAATGGGGAATACGGCTTTCCTTTGTACAGGGGCTTTGGAGGTATCCATCTCGTGATGAATGTGCAGTGATAGATGAGCAGCTGTGTCACACAAGGGTATCCCAAGTTCAAAGCAGACTTGGTGCTGGTTGGTGTCCTAAATCAGATTCATCAGGCTGCTGCGTCTACAGAAGCAAGGTCACCGGGAGGATCTGGTGACAATATAAATAATAAAGTAGGGCTTAAGCAGTTTGTTGGCAGCGCCCCGGAGATGAAGTCACATCTATTTACATTTGCTTTGGGGCCTGATGATGTGACCTTTCACCTTTCTTGAGGCTGCTTTTTATTTTTCTCCTTTTACCTTTTTATTTCTTTGCCTTCTTCCCCGCTGTTTCGACTGGAGAAGGTGGTTGGAAAGCAGTTGGTCAGTAAATAATTCCATCCCACTATTGCATTCAAGACAGGCAGGATAGACAGTGTAGAGCAGGAAGATAGACGGATGTATTGGGACTAATGCTCTGCACAAGTGAAGCCCCCCTGTGAAACAGCGGGTTGTGTTCTGTCTGTTAAGTTCAAGGTATTGTGGCTAAAATTAAGTCCTGAAAACCAAGCCAGCTCCGTCTTTACCCCTTCCATGCCTCTCTCCGGAAAGCTAGCAATGCTCTCTTCCCATACAAGTCGGTGTCACCAGCAGCCAAAGGTTGTATGCACACGGGGACTTCTCCGGCAGCTGAATGTCAAACTTTATTGAGTGGGTGGATCCTGTTCATCCATTTCCCCTCTGAGCCTTTCTAAAAATACCCTAAACCTTGACAAGGAGCTATTTTAGAGGAATCATGTTCAAGAGGATAGTCATGGGAAGCTTATTTTGGCAGGCGTGCATGTGTTCAGTTTGCATGCTTCTGTAGTCAAGGGCTTGGTGAACTTGGGTTGGGAATCAGTTGGATGTAGGCTTAGGAGAAGGCATCTGGATTTGGGGACCTCCTGAACTGGGACCTCTACTCTAAGTGAGCTTACAGGAGGAAAAGATTTGAAGATGCTCTTTCACGGATGTTGATGTATGACTGAAGTCATTCATTTCAAGCATTCGCACACCCGCCTGCAGCTTATTGGATCTGATTTCATAAAAACTGGCTGCGATTTCTCTCCAGGGACCTTAATGAGCTTGCCACTCTCAATAAACATTTCTAGAAACTCCTGCCAGCCTGTGGATGAGAGAAATTCCTATGCGAGACTTATTCTTTCAAAAATACCGAAAGGCACCAACAAAACCCCCCTCTCGCAAGAAGATCAATAGGAAGTGTCAGAATGTAGTGTTTGCTGGGTAGCTGGAGCGGAAATGCAGTGCCAGACGCCTGCCTCGTAGGCATGCAGTAGGTATGTTTGCTTTTCCCACTTGGAGAGCTGTGCACGTCGGAGCGATGCTATAATTGGGACCAGCAAAGCAATGAGTGTGAATCACAGCAAACTGTGAGAAATAAGATGGACTGTAAGCAGGTAAAGGCCGTTCCACGCTTCCGCCATTCGGGTACGGTTTTGCGCGCTGCTCATGTTTGCACCTCTAAGAAATTTCCGTTTTTTCGCATCAAAAACCCCAGATACGAAGCTGAAGCTGCCTTCTTCGCCAACCTGAAACTGTCTGACTTCAACATCATCGACACCCTGGGAGTTGGAGGGTTTGGACGAGTCGAGCTGGTAGGTAACCTTTTCTTCTCTGCTATTTGGTGTCCTGACTAAGCACTGTGTCCCCAGTCTTTTGATCTTGGTTGTTACTGCTCCTGAATAACGGGGGGAAAATGCTGTGGTGGATCTCTCCTTTCTCATGTTTGAAGGAAGCTAATAAATCAAAACGTGTGGGGAGGTGTTTTGCAGTAGGCAAGGATTTGTGTATTAGGTCGAGGGGGGAGCACTCATCTCTCTCCGAGTGCTCCGAGTTTATTGCCTTTTACAGAATTACAGAATTGAGGCTGGAAAAGACCCCTGAGATCGAGTCCAGACCGTGCAACCCGAAGCAACCTGGGGAATTGTGCTAAGATATTAAAAGATACTCAAAACAAACGAGACTTTTCCTTAACCAACTCTGGAGTAACAGTACTGCATCTCTGCTAAGCAGTTGGTACCCAGATCTGGAGCTGGTTCCGATTATTTGTCGTGCAAGCTGCACGTTTAGTGTCTGAACTGTGACAGCGCTTTGCTGTAAAGGAGTGGTTCTTTGTGGAGTGTTGCAGCAAGGACAAAATAGAGCTTCCCTTTTTGCTCTGCTTGGATTTACTGCAGGCTTTTTACTGAAAACAGAGCCTGGGTGAGAGGAGAGCGAAGCAGCAGCTGTTCTAGGGCTCCTTTGTAGGATCTTGTAAACACACAAGCTTCTAATGGAAAGAAGGAGCCTGGTTCACATCACAGTGCTGCCCGCAGAGGAAATTCTGATTCCAGCCACTAATGCAGTGTGTTAGGAACCCCTGTGAACTGCTGGCAAAAAGGGGCACAGAGTTAGTGCCTGAGCGGTGTTGTGCATGGCTGGAGAGAAATCCTTGCTCTGAAATTCTGCAGGAGCCAAACGCGCTGGTACTGTCGGGAATGGGAAAGCTGCCGCAGTGGCTTCGGTGATTGTTTGGACCCTATCAGGTCGATTCTGTGTTAAAGGTGCAACTCGCTCTTTCGCGTCCTTTAGTTCTGACTCCTGCGTGTGGAGGTGTGTGCAGTCATGCAGAGGAGAGCATGAGGATCCAGGGCCCTTGCTGGGGTTGCGTTTGGAATTATTTGTTTGATGGTAGCAGCTGTTGCTTTGCAAGAGCTCACCCATAGCTTGGGAAGACTGTCCTTTTCCCACTCCTGCTGTAGTCATCTGCGGGTCAGGATGCTTTGGAGAAGAGTTTCATTTGAGTTGTGCGCAACCTCTGCTTTGAAGGCCCTTCCCCCTGTGTTAATATCATCAGGCTACAAATTTAAGGCTAAAACGTGAACCAATGCCCAGTGTATGGGAGGTATTGTCTCCGACCTTGCCTGAGTGTTGTGGGAGCCTGCACAGCAGGCCTGGAATTTGTCCCTGGAAAACATTCTCATTTTTGTGCTTAACCACTGGCCACTGTGGGCAGGCATCTCTGTACCCTTCAAGAGGGCAGCTGGTGGAATCCGGTGGGAAACTGGAACATCTAGGGCTTAGTGTGGGTCTTGCTGGCCACTGATCTGTGTTTGAATTTCCTGATGTGGTTTGTATCAACATGCACTGGTTTTCCGAGCCGCCTGGGAATGCTGGCTGTTGGGATAGGTCATCCTTCAGTACATCACAGAATCAGAGAATGACTGGGGCTGGAAAGCCCTCTGAGCTCATCCAGCCCAGCCTGTGACCTAACATCACCACATCAGCCAGACCACGTTTAGAGTCGTTTCAGTCCTGTGGAGATGACACACAGAGATACCTTTCGGTCTTGTTTTTCTAGTTCTGTTTTTTGTGCGTGAAGGGACGTGTCCAACAGACTCTCACTGGGGATGTGCACCCTCTGCTCAGTTTTTTGATGGCAACATGACTTGCCTTAATGGATGCTGTTTCACTGATTCATCCCAGACTGGACTGTAATCCGGCCTTCTTGTGAGGGGAGAAACCAGCTGAATAGTAGCTGGGCTATTTTTAACTGGGATTGTCCTGCCACTGGAATACAGCAAATAAAGCCTTTTGTCCCCTGGCAGCAGGACCTGTGTATGGTCCTCAATCTTTGAAAAGCAAGCAGGTGGGTTGGAGAGACCACAGTTTGCCCAGAGCTGCCAGTGCCACATTCCTAGGACAACCCTCTTGCATTGCAGAGGGCTGCCAAGTAGGTGC
Organism: Upupa epops; assembly: GCA_013397515.1. Taxonomy (NCBI): domain Eukaryota; kingdom Metazoa; phylum Chordata; class Aves; order Bucerotiformes; family Upupidae; genus Upupa; species Upupa epops. Next base: position 181,416 of record VZRI01010595.1, on the reverse strand, counting down.
AGGCTGGTCCAGGACATGTCTCACTCAGCTGGTGGACACCAAAAGGAAAACATGAGGAGTGACTTGGTTTTTAATAGCCTGGATTAACAGATGCAGGCACTATTTTTTGCAGCACTGTGTCAGTTGAGGCAGCTTCTGTATTGGAGCCAGATGCTTAAATAATTGGAATAGGGAATGGTGTCCCAGTTTCATGTTCCTCAAAGCACTATGCACAGCATCACCAGCTGATCTATTGATCAGGTTGGGGACTGAGATTAATTGATTTGATTAATGTGCTAATGAGTGAAACAACAACCAAAAATACACCAAAGCAGGGTTCAGCACCACTTACAGCATCACAGACCAAAACAAAGGCTTGCTTGATTGGGGGTGAGCAAACAAAACCCATTTAATCCACACAACATAAAACCCCGCAGTAAGACACTCAGAGATTCATCACATGCTCTTACATAGCTGAGCTGTTACCTCCTTCCCCTTGGGAGGAAGAAAACTGCAGCTGTTCTTTTCATTGCGAAATGTGGTGTCTGTAGATCACAGGGTCACGATAAGCTAACATCGCCACATCAGATAGACCACAGCAGTAAGGGCCACATCCAGTCAGTCCAGCTTTCCTGCTCTCAAAGCCAATGGTTTCTTTAAGGATCAGTTCCTTGCTCCATGTTCTTGAAGCCAGTCCCCTGCTTCAGCACATTGTGTCCCATGAGCTACAGATGGGATCCTCCATTTCGCCACACCATGGATTTGCAGGTAAACTGCTCCTCCGCTGGTCTCTGCGGTTCCAAATTCCCACTTTCTCCTCCATCGTCACCTTCCAGGGATGAGGTGGCTGCCATGTGCTCAGCTGTAGTGCTGCGTGCTTGATCTCCCAACAAAAAAAGATCCACACCCATGAAACAGGGAACTTGTCGAACTGGGTTTTCCCCTCGCCCAAATATAACTGTTTGCAGAGATGCTGACTGGGCAGAACTGAAGCTGGGGAGCTGGAATTCCAAGCTGTTTATCACCAGCTAACATAGAAATTCTCAATCCCTCAGGCTGAGAAACCCACCTGATTCAAAACTGCGACACACAGCACAGGGATGGAGGTCAGGTTCCCTCAGCCTTCATAAATCATTCCTCTTGAACTTTATTGCTCTTGTCTTTGTTCTTTAATTTCATTTGAAGTCCTGTGTCTCTGCTCATCTGCCACAGGTCAGTTCTTCTGGATTTAAACCAAGATTACTTTAGACAGCTCTGAAATAAATGCATTGGAGTATCCGAACCTGCAGGATTAGAGGCTTTATTGCTGTGAAATATGTTCTTGTAGGCAGTCGTCTAACAGGTAGCCCATGCCTGAACACATTTGTGTTCTATGGATTTATGCAGTTACTGCTTCCAGCAGCCTCTCAACAGTGGAGAAGGAAGAATTTCCGTATCTCCTGCTGTTGTACAATTACGAACAATCTGTGTCGCCGCACCCGGATTGAGATTGGGTTTCATGCACAGCTTTGTTCACTTCTCAGGACAGCTACAGCGGTGCAAACCTATAGACTGGCCCCGTCATCTCTGCACGTAGGCGAGACTGGAGAAAGCTGCGCGTTCTTGAGCAGGAGGGTGGCTGAGCACTGGAACAGGCTGCTCAGGGAGGGAGTTGAGGCCCCATCCCAGGAGACCTTCACGGTGAGGCTGGACAAGGCCCTGGGCAACCTGATCAAGTTGAGGCTGTCCCTGCTCACTGCAGGGGGATTTGCCTGGATGCTCTTTGGGGGTCCCTCCCAACCTGGGCCATTCTGTGATTCTGCACTCTTGTGGGCAAATACAGTAGGGGACATTCCGAGGGCAGCGGGCAGATTAAGGACAATCCTGGGTTTAGGCTGGAATTGGCAAAAGATCAGCAGTTCTGCAGAACTCGGTGGAGCCTAGACCGCCATTCACCCGTATGGCCCTCAAACCTTCAGGCTGCAATGGACCTAAAGAGATGGCCAGCCGGGCGGAGTCAAGCATACCTGACCACCTTTGAGCAGCTTCACTTCATTTGTTGTCAAAATGTTTAGGGAAGGAGGCGCTCAGAGGTTCATTAGGCTTGGATTGCGTGTATTTGACAGCCGTTACCGCATGCGCACGAGGAGCTTCTCTCTTAAACAATAGATGTGCTTACCTGTAGATTAGCTTTACCTGTAATTCATCCTTTCTAGGCTCATGCTGCTCTCACCTCTTTGGAGCAGTGCCCAGTACCAGGTACTGGTCTAACCTGGATCTTCCCCAGCTCAGGTTGAGCTCACCTGTTAGGAGCAGCACTGGACCAGTGCTAAACGGTGACCCTTTGAGTTCAGTTCATTGCTTCAACATGTGAAGATCGGTTTGACTTCCCTTGGTACTCTGAAAAGCCCTCTCCAGCTTGATTTTAATAGGTGCAGAACTAATAACAATCTCCGTCTATAATCCCAGCCACTAGTGAAGGTGTTTTATGAGCCCGTGTACCAGACACACCCCCTGGAGTACGTTTTGGCTAGAAGTTAAACTCTGTTGCAGAGTGGAGATTAGTAAAGACAGGCGCATAAACCCGAGCTTTAATTCCAGCCACGTTGTACAGGACCCTGTTTGAAGTGCCCCGTGTGGCAGTTTCCAGTTTGCACGGCTGTCCTCTTTGTCCGGCTCTTGCGCAGCTCTTTATTAGCAAGATCATTCTTCTTGAAATGCCTTCGCTTTGGTTTTTAATCACTGGGGTTCCTCTGGCTTCCTCCCTTTTGGCAAGAGGGATGTTTTGAGTATGGCTAAGGTGAAGAAATCAAGATGATTAGTGTGGGGGGTTTGAAGATCAGGTACCTGAATAAATCTCATCTTGATTGCTCTTTGGCTAAATATGAGAGTGCCCAGGTGGCCTGTAAGGCCGATGGCATCCTGGCCTGTATCGGCAGCAGTGCCGTCACAAAGTACTGTTAGAACCCTGACAATCAGATCTGCAACACTGAGCAACTCGGGAGGCTTTGAGGCGTGAACTGAAGCAAGGCAGTGCTTTGCTCGCGTGAGCTGGTGGCAAGAAGGCAAGTTGTAAGGAAAAGACCATTATCATAGGGAAACGTGTTTTGTCCTGGCAGAGCACACCTCTGTTTAGGGCTGAGAGCATGCCGTGCCCTTTAGCTGGGGAGGAGCTGCCACTTTTTTCACCCAGCAGTTCAGCTGTTGGGATTATGAGAGCTCAGCTTGCAAGTGCTGCACTCAGCAACAGCTGCTGCTATTTTTGTTGGGTCAGATGCTGCTGGCTGGGAAATGGTAGAAAGTAAAGGTCCTTGGGCACAGCCAGAAGGCGAAGGGACCTGCAGTTCAGTTCCCAAGTGATGCGGCTGAGTCAAGAATGAGCTCACGAGGTACATTCACATTTTGTGCTGGCACGGAGTCCTAACTCTATGACATTGGAAATGGGGCATAAACATGGGCACTGAAACACTGCCCAGGGCAGCGGTGGGGGCCCCGTCCCTGCGGTGTTTAAGGACAGCCTGGCTGTGGCCCCGAGTGCCGTTGTCTAGCTGATGTAGTGATGTCAAGTCATGTGCTGGGCTTGATGGACTCGGAGGGCTTTTCCAGCCTCAGTAATTACCTGACTGTGTGAACAGTCCTCGGGTGGCGCAGTGCACAGCGAGGAGACCCTCTGAAAAGCACCTCCGTTGCAACAGAGGTACTGGCGTGCCCACTCGGGCAGTTCAACAGGAGCCGTGTGGAACAGGGAACTTGTCTGTTCCTGTGCACATGAGGTCAGTGCCAGCTTCTGCCCAGCTCACCTCTGGGGTTTATTTAGGAAAAAGCCCCCATCTCCAGAGTAAACAGGACAGGGTTTGTTTGCCCAAGTGCTGCGCGTCGCGTGTTTCCATTCGCCTGGGAGCCTTGCCAGCTCCCTCGAAGGGAAAGGCTCCTGGGCAAGGTTTGCGTGAGCGTGATGTGCAGGCAGGGTGAGAGCTCACGTGCAGGTCTCTCTGCATCAGGAGAAATCTGGGGATTTTTGAGTGACAGGGTTCTAGCGATAGCATCTACGCAGCTGACAAAAGGAAGGAAGAATAAAATCTCTCTCTCTAAATGTATGTGATGGCTTTTAAAGACTTTTATAAGTATTTCATATAACTACATTCTTACCAATGTTTCAATCCAAATGTTTTATGCAAATATTTTTAGAACACTGTAAGTATTTGGTATAAATATGTGCTTGGCTCTGCTTTCATGCCCTTGGGTCTGTTGCTTTTCTGTGGCTTCAGGGATCTGCAGAGGGTGTAGTGGCAAATACTATCTGTGGCAGCTCCTTGGAGAACGTTAGGGCTTCTTGGCAAAGCCACAGCCACGCAGTGGCTGTAGCCCACTGCAGGAGGCAGATTCGGCAAACGAGGAGTCCTTTGCTGTCGTCTTCTAGAGGATCAGACAGGAACAGAAGACTGGTGGTGAGCGAGGTGCAGTTAAAATAGCATCTCCTCCGGCTGCGGATGGCAAAGGTCAGGCACCTCGCTTGTCCGCACTGGAAATAAATCACACAGTCATGAATCACTCAGGTTGGAAAAGCCCTTCAGGATCACCGAGCCCAACCAGTAATGGCAATCGTATAAACTCGTGAAGCAACCCCATTTCCCGTGGGATGGGAGGTTTCCTCCTGGGTGACTTTTGGCAGCAAAGTCAAAATCCTTGTTTGTTAAGGTACTTCAGTGGATCGAGGCTTAAATGTCTACAGGCAATTAAAGGTCTTGGGTCACCTCTCGAGTGAGGACTGTCTGCGTGCCGAGTAGGCAGCTAGACAGATAATTACAGGAAGCAGCCGTTAGGATGGATCCCACTGTCTTTATAGCAGAACCCAGACCCTGTCCCATGGAGAAGGACAGTCAAAGTGAAGAGACAACGAGGTTAAAAACCCAACAAATCAGCAAAACATCAGGAACAGGACAACAGGGAGGAGTGTCTTCACAGCTGACCTCTGCACACAGACCTTAACTGTCTCCAAAACAGCTTTGATTTTCTCAGTCTGATGGGAGATGTTCTGCATCCTGGTAGATGTTTATTACTGGTTAGTTTCTCAAGGACAGCTTGCACTGCATCGCTTCAGCTCTTCCTGGAGCTGAATCGAAACGGCTCCGTTACAGGCCACACACGGCACACGCAGTGAGCACAGAGGGAGAGGAAGGGCAAGAAGCGTACAGGAACGGCTGCCCTTATGGACCGTGTGTGTCACACGTACGTGGTTTATAGTGAGAACGGAGAGAAGAATGGGAAACACAGAGAGGCACGGTTACTCCTTTGCCACTGAGGTCTTGATTTTCTCTCATGAAGAGACAAACTCCCAGGCCCCTCTCTGCCCTGCCAGGCGGCTCTCCAGCCACTCTTCCCCTAGTTGGAGGACTCTTGCACTGGAAAGGATGGTAGGCGCCTGCTCTTGGGAGAGGTTTGCTGTTCGGCTTCCTGTGCTTTTTGCCATGCAGCTCCTCCAAGCGTGAGGCAGAACTGCAGCCACAGACCCTGTGCCAGAGCTCAGTGATGAGGAGGATATCAAGCTGAAATACCTGTGTGAAAGCAGAAGGAAAAGGAGGGAGTGTGCTCGGAGCTATTGCTTTTGTTTTGGGTTGTCCCCCGACACTGGGCCTTTCAGTAAATACGTGATTTTAATACTGTAGCTGAGCGGGGACGTTTGCAGCGGTCTGTTTGCTGGCTCTGGCCATCAGAGCACTGTCTCCAAGAGGATAATTGTAGAGAGCCTTGCACTGATGAAAGGGCAGTGACTCAGTAAGGTCGTTGCAAGGAGAGGGTTCAATTGAAAAGAGAAGAGGAGAGAGATGGTGGCTGGTGCTTGTGCTGTGTCAGTCAGTCCACGTAGCTGCTCTCAGGGAACAGCAATTGAAACCCCAGTCTCCAGCAGGTCTCCGCTGAATCGATAGACTGGGAGCCTTTGAAATAAAATATCTTGCTTCCAAGTGAATGACAGTTGATCTGGGGAGCAAGGGTGGCTTCTTTGAGAACTGCCTTCCGTGGAACACACTCCTCTCCTTTCTGAGACATCGGGCAGGTGTGGTGGTGGGTTTCTGTGCGAGGCTGAGGTCCTGCCCAATGTACTCCCCTTCTTTCCAGCCGAGAGACCAAATACTTGTGGCTGCTTTGGCTCCCGCTGCTGTTTTTCTTACTGTAATTGAAGGATAGAGGACTTTTAACAGCCTGCTCTCATCTTCTTAAGGTAAATCCTGGGTGTTGTTCTGCTTTTGAAGTGAGATTTGGATTAGGCCTGACCTTTTTTCAGTTACCTATTGTGTGGCCTAGGAAAAGTCTGGAAGGTGCCAGGTCTTGGGTCTGCATTTCTGTTACCAAGAAAATACAAACATAGGTTAAATAAATGACCACTGCTTTGGTGCTGCCTCCGAATCTGGAAGACAGGCTGTGTTTCCAGTGGACCTGGAGGACAGACAAGCTGCTGTTGTGCTTCCTGGAGCCAAATCCCTCCAAGGAAAACCGAATGGAAGTTGCCAAATGGTGCCTTTTACTGTAAAGGGAAGAGCATTTACTGGCCGCATTATTGTGAGCAGCTGCGGGGGGAATCTCACAAGCTCTGAGGCCTGGCAGGGCTAGTGACAGGGTTCCTGTCGTCTTTGGTGGTGACTGAGAAGGGATGGTTGAGATGGAAAGGATGGTAGCCTTGCAGCTGTCTTTGGAATGGGTCCAGTCCCTCAGAGTGCCCGTGACTGGTTTAGGGTTCAGAAGTTACCAGGGTTACCCCAGCGAGCAACAAACATCTCCTTTCGACCTCATCTCAGGAAATCAGGTGCTGAGGCTTAAGGCTAAAAGCGGAGATGTGACCAAGCAGCGGCGCTGCAAAGTCAGCCCTGCTCAGGCTCTGCAGAGGTACCAGGACTGCGTTTCCCTGCCAGAGCTGCCACAAATATTTTTCTCAAGCTACAGAAAGAGGCCCTGTGGGAGCTGTGTGGTAGCTGCCAACATCTCCTGACCTAGGGCAGTGCTGGTGCCTGGCTTTTCCCTAAAACACGAGTTTTAGAAATGGCTTTGCAATGTAGTGGTAGGTCAAGTGTTTCACCCCAACGAGAGGCTGCTGGCTGAAGAGGTGAGAGGAGCGATCTGAAGAGAGCACGATGGGAGACTGTAGTCAGCTGGCAGTCAGGGTCTTCTCCCAGTAAACTGCCAACAGGATGAGAGGGCAGGGGCTGAAGCTGTGTCAGGGAAGGGTTAGGTTGGGTGTTAGGAAGCCCTTCCTCACGAAAAGGTGATCAGAGCCTGGCTGGACTGCCCAGGGCAGTGGAGGAGTCCCCATCCCAGGTGTTTGAGGACAGACTGGATGTGGATGTAGCACTTAGTGCCATGGTCTGGCCGATGAGGTGATGCCAGGTCACACGCTGGTCTCGATGATCTCAGAGGCGTTTTCCAGCATCAGTACTTCTGTGATGATTTGAAGATAGCGTGGTGGCGTTACTGGGTCCTCTTGCAGTTGCGCAGCTGGGCAGAGGGATGTCCCCTGCTTCTCACCACTGTGTTTGCCTTTACCTAAGGTCCAGCTGAAAAGTGAAGAATCCAAAACGTTTGCCATGAAAATCCTGAAGAAACGCCACATTGTGGACACGAGACAGCAGGAGCACATCCGCTCTGAGAAACAGATCATGCAGAGTGCCCACTCGGACTTCATCGTGAGGTACAGTCCCTCTGCCCGATGCTTTGCTGGGGGG
>VZRI01010595.1:158795-173708 GCA_013397515.1 Upupa epops | reverse complement strand
GGAAGTGGAGCACAGCCAGCCAAGACAGTTCACGAGACTACACACGAATAACCCAGCCAGCCAGCCTCAAACACTCCTTCAGCCATCACTTCTGTGAAGGTGACCACAGGAACAGAATACGTACAAGGCCGATGTGAGAGTGCTCTGCCTGAGCCTGAACTCAATTGGATGCATTCATGTGCGACCTGAGCTAGGTGATCCTTCTCTGGTAGGGAGGTTGGATGGGATGATCTTTCAGGGTCACTTCCAACCTCTAACTTTCTGTGATTCTGGAACTCTGTCTTAACTGGTTTCCTCTGTCCCCGTGCCATGCTCACGTGGCTTTGAGGCCATGGGAGCAAGGACACCCCCGGGCTGCAGGGCGGCAGCGCTTGCAGATGGCTCTGGGTGGTGCTCTGTGTAGTTATACGCAGCGTGGCTCAGTGTCACCCCAATTATGGCTACTATTCCTCTTTTTTCCCAATTTCTGTTTTCCTTCCTGCAAAAGCAAGGTGGAAGCCAGGGTTTAATTGGTGGAAGCCGTGAGCTGCCATGCAAATAAAGAGTGGCATCTGATGCTTCCCTTTAGGGTCACTCTCATTCAGAGGCCTTTGAGTCACCACGGACAAACATGCTCAGACCATAGGCTTCCCTAACACCTAAGCAGGTGGAATTCTTCAGTGAATAAATAGATGCCTGGCTTTTTTGTTTGTTTGAACACTAATAGCAAAGCGCTCTGACTCCTCGAGGCTTGTGAGCATCTGTCAGCAGGGAGCAGAGTTGGTTCTTTAGATGGTTTAGGTCAGTGGCTGGTGCAGACCTTTGGCAGGACAATGCATTTCACCACGCTGGAAGTATTTCAAAGGACAGCCTCTCACCTGAGCCAAGCATGCTCCATCCCACCCCCGGGGATGTGCCTGAAGCCTTTGCCTTTGCCAGAGATCAACCCCACTCCCAAAAACTGCCCCAGAGAGACATCCAAACCCAGGGGTGAAACAAACCCCCCGTGATAAATGCAAAGACCAGCGTGTGGCCAGGACAGCCACCCCATCAGGCAGTCACTGAGGGGGTGTTTCCTTCCCAGGCTGATCCCTGGGATTCCCCTGCAGCCTGTGGCTTCACCACTGATTCATGGGTGACAACTGCAGCCAGACACCCTACCCTCACTGTACAAGTTGATTCACAAACATACCCTGTTACCTAGGCTAGAGCCAAACATGCCTCACGGGCTATTTCAGCCTATACATCTATTTTCTGCAGCCTGAGCTGTCTGCAGGTGGGGGACGTAGGGGAGGGGAAGTGCAAGGGCAGCCTAGCAAAAATACATTTGGACACCGTTTCCAGAGATGCTGTCTGCTGAACAGAAGGCTGGAGCCTGCAGACGTTCCTTAACAGAGCCACTGGCGCTAGCATCTAGAAGAAGTACTTCTTCGTTCACACTTCTGATCCTTCCAGCAAGGAAGTGAAAAGAGGGTGTGTTAGCTGGAGGCCTCTTCCTTCCACGCGATGCGATGATTCCCGTCCTTTCCAGTCACAAGCTTCCCTTGGCGAGTTGTGCCCCACGGAAATCCGTCGCCGAAAAGGGACTCGCTAAGTAATAAAGTCCAACCTCTCAGGTTTATCAAGCTGTTTCAGCTTATCCCCCTCCCTTCTCCTTTCACACATACGTAGGGGTTTGAAGCTGTCTTAGAGTTTCTCTGAGTGAAGAGGGAGGTGGACTGGGAGCTACCTGAGTGACAGAGCTCAGTGTGTTGCGACTGGCGGTGCAGGGTCAGGTTGGTGGCCTGAAGCTAGTGGTCTTCCCCAGGGGTCAGAGTACAGCCTAGTTCAACATCTTCATCTGTAGGCTAGGCAGGACATTCTGAGTCATCTCTGGAGGTCCCTTCAACTGATTCTGGAATGATCTTCTTAGGTATAGTAGTAGTTCTGACAGATTCCCCTTTATCTGGTGATGCTTGCTAGGACGAAGCCCCCAGTGCGTGAGAGGTGGGAATGATTGGTGTCTTCTGTTGTGGGTAATGGTTTCATCTGTCGCTGCCAGGCTCTACAGGACGTTCAAGGACAGCAAGTACCTGTACATGCTGATGGAAGCCTGTCTCGGTGGAGAACTCTGGACAATTCTCAGGGACAGGTGAGTTGTAAGAAGTTGTTGTCTTGCAAAGTGTGAGATTTCCTAATAACCCGGGTAAAATCCAGATCTGTCCATGATTTAAAATCCCAGAGAGGTGAAAAGATCCATTTGTTCCTGTGTAGTTGACTGGACACAACATTAATCCAGTTATAACAGACACTAAGGACTCGTTCAGGTTGTAGCCAATGTAGCCAACATCCAGCAGGGCTTCTGTGTAAGTGTGGCTGCTTCATCATGACCTCTCTGAAAAACAGAGGAGGTAGTGATGGTGAGGAAGGGCGTTGGTGTAAATTGCACCTGTGCCAAGCCTTTGGCTGCCCTTTCCCTGTCTTCACCCCCAAAGGCCACCCCTGGGTAGCCAGCAGCATATTTGAATTAAAAAATACTAATTTCATTTTTTATTACCTATTAAAAACATCTTTTGCAACCCCCAGGAATTAGGGCTGTGCTCTGGGTGACCACCATCTCTCATACCCTGGAAGATGGCTGCAGGCTCAGGCAGCTGAGAGGGAAATGTTGGGACTGTCTTAAGGGTGGCAGGAGTGTTGGGCACTGCGTACAATGGCAGAGAATGTCCCTGCAAGGTGCAGCCAGGCGCTGCAGGAGATGCAGTTTTAAGGATAAAAAGTGCAGGCTCCTTTGAAGTTGTCTCTAAAATTACTCCTCCCTGGCCCAGAGAAGGACCTGCTGCTTTCGTCTTGGTCCACTGCCCACCCTCTGTAGCTGTGAATAGCAGCCTCCACCTCTGCCACAGGGGAAATGGGATAAACAGTGTCTGTTAATATTTCTGAATATTCATGGCACAGTCAGGTATGGGAGCAGTGAGGAGGAGGAAGTCAAGAGCTCAGCACGGGCTTTGAGTCCGGGTATCATCACACCTGGCACAGTTATCGCTCGTCAAAGTGGGAAACAGGATAAGACATCAAATCCATCCCTGGAAGGAGCACTCTGCTCCTTACGGAAGTGCCCTGTAAAGAACAAACAGGAACGTTTGTAATTCATCCCACTCTACCATGCCTGAGCAGATGGGCTCCTTTTATTTCCTGCCATGGGAGGGCTTGATCTTGCAGAGGCTGGGGTTGGGTGGATGGCTTGAGGGTGCATGGGATGGGCACTGAGCAGGGAAAGAGTCAGTAAATTGCACGTCACTGTGTCATAATCTCTGGATTCAACTCGGGAAGCAAGGGAAAGGCATCCAAAAGTTGGATCAGAAAGCTGATCACATTGTTTTAGTTACTCAGACTGAATTTGCTGCCCCTCGTCCTCCTCCTGGATTGATACAAGAGCTGCAGCAAAGCGTGTAGATGGCAGGTGGCCTTCTCCATCGGCTGTGTCAGAAGCTGATCATCTCCCGTTTAATTCTCTCAACTCTAAGTTGTGGTTCTGCTGCCACCTACTTTAGGAATAATTCTGAGCTCAGCCCGCTTCCCCCACCAGCTCCCAGTGGGAACTGGAGTGTGGTTTGCGGCACAAAACTGGTGCCAGGATGGTGCTAAACAAGGATCTCGAGACACAGATCCTGCCCAGTTTCGTAATCCCTACTTCACGTGTCAACAGCCTGCGACTGTTCTGCCTTCCATCTCAGTTATGAACGTCAGTGTCATTCTAGTTCTTGCACTCCGCAACCCCAAAGAGCTTTGAGCAGCCAGGATCGTAAATATTGCTACAAACCCCAAAGTGCTTGTTGCGTTCAAGGTAATGACCTGATGTTTTACTTGTGTGCGATTAAGTTATAATTAAATATAAATAAAATCTACACTGTTTGGGGTGTGAATGTTCGATGTGAGGGTGGATTGAAGGCTGCTGGTGGCAAACACGGAAATCTGATGATTGACATTTTTAGATTGTCTGTCAGTCCGTAGGTAACTAAATCCATAGATCTATTCTACCCTCTATAGATCTCTTTATAGATGTTCTGTCAATCTATAGGTTGTCTATGAATGTATAGAGTATCTGTAGGTCTACATCTGAAGATTTATAGGTAAAGGTAAGTTTAGCAACAGGCGTTTTCCGGGCATTAGGGTGGTTCCACTGAGCAGTACAGGTATTTTATGAGTAGGGTGAATCCCAGTGAGGGAAGAGATCTAACTGCCCTGTCCCCTTTCCTTCTCTCATTTCATGCAGAGGTTCATTCGAGGATTCAACGACCAGGTTCTACACAGCTTGTGTGGTGGAAGCTTTTGCCTATTTGCATTCCAAGGGGATCATTTATAGGGACCTCAAGCCAGAAAACCTCATTCTGGATCATCGAGGTTATGCCAAACTGGTGAGGGTCTGCTGTGGCAAGAAGTAGTCACTGCTGTTTTTAGGAAACTGGTGTCTGGGGGAGAGGAGAAGAGGTCAGAAGCAAATGCCGCTCTTCCCAGGGTCCTGCTGCTCCTCATGGCCATCAGTAGATGCTGAGATAAGAGCTCATCACTAGGATGCTTCCCCTGCCTGCAGCAGACTGAAGCTCAGTACAGTTTGAAGTGTGAAACATTGTAAGCCACGAAGATGATGAAGGGAGTGGAGCACCTCCCTGATGAGGAAAGGCTGAGGGAGCTGGGTCTCTTCAGCCGGGAGAAGAGGAGACTGAGGGGGGACCTCATTCATGTTTGTCAATATGGAAGGGGTGAGTGCCAGGATGGAGCCAGGCTCTGCTCAGTGGCATCCAGTGACAGGACAAGGGGCAGCGGGTGCAGGCAGGAGCAGAGGAGGTTCCACATAAGTGTAAAGAAAAGGTTTTTCCTTCTGAGAGTGACAGAGTCCTAGTACAGGCTGACCAGAGACTCTCCTGCTCTGGAGATGTTTAAAACCTGCCTGCATGTGTTCCTGTGTGACCTGATCTAGGTGTTTCCTCTCTGGCAGGGGGGTTGGATTGGATGATCTTTTGAGGTCCCTTCCAACACTTAACTTTCTGTGACCAAGCTGAACAGACCCAGCTCCCTCAGTCTTTCCTTGTCACAGAGATCCTTGTGGCTCTGTGCTGGGCTCTTCCCAACAGTTCCCTGCCCTTCTGGAACTGAGGGGCCCAGAAGTGGGAACAATATTCTTTGAAGCTTTAGCTGGAAGAATATTCCCATGAGGAAACCTCTGTTCTGTTTTGCTTTGCTTCAAGAGGAGGGGAGCCCCACCTCGAGCTCGGCTCTGATGGCACTCTGCTCCTTTCCGCAGGTCGATTTTGGCTTTGCAAAGAAAATAGGATTTGGAAAGAAAACATGGACTTTTTGTGGAACCCCAGAGTATGTAGCCCCCGAGATCATCCTGAACAAAGGTCACGACATTTCAGCAGACTACTGGTCACTGGGCATCCTAATGTATGAACTCCTGACTGGCAGGTATGGGCATCGGGGCCGGCGCTGCTGCTCCAAATAGATCCCAGTGTTTCTGCCATTGTCACCCTGATTAGGCAGGGGGAGTTTCAGAGCTGGCCTGGTGCTGTGCTGCTGCACCTCATCATTGGGGTTTAGACTTTGCATCACGCCTTTGAGCAGCAAGGCATGAGCAGGACTGTAGGAAATGCTGTGAACGAACACCAGACGCTCATTTTGGGCCCCGAGCCCGTGGTGAGGAAAGGGAAAAGGTTTGGTGTTCAGCTGTGGAGGTAAAAGAACGGGCTGCTGCAAGCCTGAAAAGAGGGTGGCAGACCTGAGACCCTGGGGGTTTGAGGTCTTGTATCCATCCCTTCCTTTATTTGGTTTTTGTATGTTCCTGCTCGTGGTCACAGTGGTGGCCTCCTGGCACTTTGTCACCTCAGCCCCCATCACTCACCCCCTGGATGGACTGGAAAAGGATCCATCAACTCAACCTCCTCATTGTTTGGGACTGATTCCAAGCCCTGGTTCTCTTAAACCAATGGCAACCTAGTGAATCCCCACTGAAAGCAGGTTATCAAGCAGGGGGCAAACCAGCAGTGGGATCCTTGTTCCTCAGGCGGCCGGAACATGGGCCACCGAGGAAAGCAGATGCTATAGGAAAATTTACCCCTTGGTACTCCCTCCAGCCAGCATTTAGGTTCTTGGCTGCAGAATGGTTGGGACCAGAGGGAGCCAAGCACTGCTGGGTGTCATTTACCTCTTCTCTGCATGTTTTCAAATCCATCTTCAATGACAAAGCTTTTAATCTTCTCTTTTCTCCTCCCCTCTGAAGTCCCCCTTTCTCAGGCCCAGACCCCATGAAGACCTACAACATCATATTAAGGGGAATAGACATGATAGAATTTCCAAAGAAGATTGCCAAAAATGCTGCTAATTTAATTAAAAAGCTATGCAGGTAAGCCCAGGAGACAGAATCGCGTGATACTGCTCTGCAGAGAAAGGGGTCGCTTGGGAAGACTGAGGAAGACATTTGTTCTTTGTTTTACAGGGACAATCCGTCAGAAAGACTGGGGAACTTGAAAAACGGAGTGAAAGACATCCAAAAGCACAAGTAAGGGGCTCCTCCACCGTCCTTCAGATCCAGCCCTAGGAACCTGCGTTTCAAATACGTCGGCGTTACAGAAACCCCTGCTGAATGCTTTTGGTCCTTCTGGTTTAGCGTGAATTTCCATCAGACGTTTTTTCCCCAGTGCTTTTGCGTAAGGAATTGCGGGAGTCTAGCTGAAGAAGGACACTTCCCTTTCCCCCCCAGTCCAACACGCTTTCTCTCTACCCACAGTGTTAATCCATCATCCCTTCTGGTCGCATGAGATAAGGCTGTTAAGCGATGTCTCTTAAGTTTTCACGTTGCTGGAGGGGAATGAGGACAAGTCAGAGACCCACGGCAGAAGCATGGTATCGCTTCCATGCATGCTGGTCCTCCTCCCACTCCCAGAGCAACGGGAATGTATCAGACGGCATTTTGGGAGACAGGTGGAAGCCTGAGCTCAGGTCTCATCCGTCCACTCAAGCTGCTACAGTTCAAGCAAACCCAAGGTGTCTGCACTGGGAGGAGAACATCCCTTTGCATGCTCGCTGCTCCTGGTCTCGTATGAGGAGAGGATGTCAGGAGTCTCATGTGAGAGGGATCAACCCTATGGAAAGAGAAGCTGCTAGGGCACCAGCCAGAAGAAGGCAGTTTCGTGTGAGCACTGGTGGCGGTGTCACCACTGAGTTGCTGCACACACGTTTTCAGTCCAGAGAAAAACATGTGAAGATGACAGGAAAACCTTCTGAGGCTAATGGGATGATTTGGCTGAGATGACTTGGGACGTGAGACCCTCTGCTTAAGCGGTCTAAATGTCACGTGGTGCTACCGAGAGGTGCTGACTGTATTTGTTTCGTTATTCCCTCCTTCCAGATGGTTTGAAGGCTTTAACTGGGAAGGGCTGCGAAAAGGGACGCTGACACCGCCCATCATACCAAGTGTAAGTTTCCCTGCGTGTTTCTCCTTCACAGCACTGCGTTCCTCCTACGCCGAGTCTGTGAGCTTCCGGCACAAGTACACGGTAGTGAAGTGGCCACAGCAAGTCCTGCTCAGGGTGCTCAGAGAAGTCACATTTGAGACATTTCCAGCTACACTTGGTCTCCAAGCAGTCTCTCCCAGGAGAAGGAGGTTTAGGGAGGGATCTTGGGCATCTCTTCCAACCCCAGTGATTGTGTGACTGCAATGAAATGCACTTTGCAGCAGCAGACTGGGCATGATCACTCACTACTGCATGGTTTTCTCTTCCGTACCTGCTCACCTTATTTATTCATCTACTCCTCGCGTTGGGACCGCGGAGAACAGCCCCTTTGACCCCTTTGCTCAGCTGTGTCCTTTTTCTTTCTCCTTTATTCTCGTGTCTTTTGATGAGGCAAGCAGGATTTGTATGGCATCTCCCTTTCCTTTTGCATTAACCTTCCCCTCTCTTTTCTTTTGTGCTTTTCACCCTCTTTCCCGTGTCCACGTCCTACATGAAAAGCCCTGTTGCTGCCTAGTTTATGTTTAACTGGGAGCGGACACAGGAGGACAGCTTGACTCATTTTCCTTTGGAGCAAAGCTCTTCCTTTGATGTCTTTGTGAGCTCTTTACCCACAAAGCTGGCCGCAAAGGGAAACCAAACAGGATTAGCTGATAGAAGTTACCTTGGCCCCTTCTGTTCTGCAGCCTCCCCTCCTTGTTTCCACTTAATCCCTTTCTCTCCCTGCCTCTCTCGCAGGATCCCTGAGAGAATGACATTTGCAATCATGTTTAATTGCACCCGGCGCTCTGTCTGCCCGTGTCCTGCACCTCCTGCAGCAGTGACACGGCTCTGGGGGTCAGCGTGTCATCCCAAAGTTTCCTTAGCAGCCGGGAAAGGCCAAGAGGCGTTTGCATCCCCCACGTTTGCACTGTGGGCTGCAGAAGTTACCGGTGGGCAGTGGCAGAAAGCAAATACCTGCCTAAAGTGGGCTGTCTGAAGGATGTCTAAATGTTTTAGAATCACAAGTGCGGGTTAAAGCTTCTCTTTAAGGACCTTTAGACGGCTTTCACTGCATTTCAGGTCAGACAGCAGTCGAGTTTGCTCCTTTGCGTCCAGTTGCAGTCCCTGGTGTACTCGGGGAGGGTGTCGGTGTAGCCTGAAAATGCCCAGTTGTGTTTCTCCAGTGGTTTTGGTGGGGTTTTAGTTTAGTAGGAGCTGTGCTGCTTTTGCCCAGGGTGTGCATGGACCCCGCGTGTCTGACCCTCGGGCAGTACAGCGGCAGTAATGATCTTAGCAGGACCTGCTCTCCATGATCCTCAGTCCCCAAGCTGGGGGGACAGTTGCTTTTGAATCGGAGACCCTGGAGAACCTAGACCCTTAGAGTAGGGAAGCTGTGTGGAGTCATTCTGGGATCGGGCAAAAAACTGTTGAATGCAGAACTCGCTGCAGTCACAGCCAAGGCTGTTGGGTGGTTGTGTGACGGAGAGGACGTGTCTGCAGAGGGCCTCTTGGATGACTGTCGCTTTCTCGCCGCTGTCTCCACAGGTTGCTTCTCCAACAGACACAAGCAATTTTGACAGCTTCCCGGAGGACAGCGATGAGCCACCACCTGACGACAACTCAGGATGGGACATAGATTTTTAATGTATTTCTCTTCTCTGCTTCTGCCTTGCTGAAGACAGCTTCCTGGAACATAGCTGCCAGTGAAACCGAACGAGTTGGGGAGGATTAGTGCTCGGGGTCACCGTGATGCCTTGATTGATGCTGCTACAGTAACTACAGTGGCATTAGGACTTACTGCTTAGATGACAATAGTGCTCTTCACGTTTTCTGTTTGAACTTAAAATACCAGTTGACATGGTGGTCCTGACGCAGAGCCTTTCACCAGTAAAGAGACATGTTTTCTGTCACTGCGATGATCCTGCTACTCCCTCGATGATCCAAGTTGAGAGATGCATGGTGTAAGGTGCACTTAATTCTAGCTGCGAGGTACTAACTCTGTCAGTAGGATCCACAGTAACTTATTAAGTGCTGTAGGTAGATACAGTGCAGGATTTGGGCTCCTCCCACCCTCCGAACTCTTCCACTGCAGGCCAGGGTAGGAGCAAAGAAGGACCACTATGGTACTAGTCAAAGAGTTTCATGTCAGAGCAGTGGTAAACTTGTCCTTTCTCCTTTCAGAGCAGTATTCATGACCAGACTGAATGTTACCTTTCCTCTTTCTTGTGGAGAGTTCTTGTTTCCTTTTAGCCTGGTAAAACAAAAGCACAATTGCTCTCGATCCTGTTACGGCAGATATGGGTCGCTTCTCTCCTTCAGCTGAGAACACAGTGTAACATGATGTTTGGTTCCTTTCTTTTCCTTTCCCTTGGTACGAAGACATGACTGCATGAGAAAAACAATCATGACATTATCCATCTTGCATATAAAGTAGCGCTTAAACAACGGTCCTGTAACAACGCAGCATCCGGCTACTGGTCCTCTCGGTTAGCTGTGAGGCATAAAACTAAGCTTCACTTCTACGTTTTAGAATCCAACAGGAAAATGTGAGACCCATAATGTACTTTATAGGTGCTATGTACATCCCTCACCTCTTGACCTGTTCAGCCAGCCGCTGTCTCAGAGATATGTAGCAAGAGGCATCGTTCTGCACCACACTTGTGGATGGTTCTGTGTCTCCACGTCTGCATCCCTTTTCTGTTCAGTACAAGTGAAGGGTGGTACTGGGCCAGCTTGCTGGCTTCCCTTGCAATATTGCCTGTAAAAAACATAACCCTGATGCCTCGCCAGACTGAGGAGGCAGTGGAATTAAGTGGAAAGCCTGTACTGGATGTGTTTGTATGAGCTCTCCCTGTGTAGCAGTCCCACAGTGACTTGGTTTAAGGGATGGGTACAGCCAGGTTGAGTCGGATGGAACAAAGAGCTGGGGATAGCAATATTACTGCGCGTGCGCTTCTCCCTTACTGCCACTGCCTCTCCTTTGCTTCTGGTTATTGCGGTTAACAGGAGTTCTGTCCTGGATGCCCGTCCGCTTGGGCGTCTGACCAAACGTTGATCTCATCGCGCCAACAAGAAACATCAGCTCTCAGTTTCTGCAGCAGACCCTGTTCCATCAGACTAGCGCACGCTGCCCCGTTTTGTCTCGGCGCTGCCGAGAGCTGGTTTAGGAGCTGGCAATCAAAAGATCGACCTCTGCCGAGGAATCACTCGCAGGACTTTTGCCGACGCAGTACACGGGAAACGCATGGTTTAGCATGGAAAGTGCATTTCCCCCGTGTTCAATCCCAGCCCTTCCCCCTGGTCCTGATGACAGTGACTCTACAGGGAACGTTAAAAAGGCGTTTCCTGCCCTTCTTAGTCAGTGTTGCCAGTGGTGTCTGCCACCAGAAGAGCCTGGCTCTCTCGACTCCTCTGAAACCAGGCTGTGCTGGTGGATTTCCTTCCTACGTTTCGGAAAGATGAGGCAGTGGTGTTGGAGCAAGAATTGCAGGTTATCTCCACAGTCCATGAATTGTCGAAACCTTGTTTGTCTTCAAAAGCACAGGCAAAAGACAGTCTCCCGGGAATTCCTCATGAGGGACGAAAGGCGTTGGAAGGCGGTACTGAGCACTAGGGCTAAAACAGTGTTGGTATCAGACCCCTCACTTGGTTTTGGTCACCTTTCCTAAGCATACTTCAAACAACTCGCTTACCTGTGTGATCGGCACCCCCCACTGTAAGTGATGCATTTGAGTTGCGTTTTTATCTATCCATCTAGAGCGTCCGTCTACCTACCTGTCCATCCATCTGTACCCCCAGGAACAGGTGGGCGCTCTGATTCCACTCGCTGCCCTTTCTTCATCTTCTTTTTAATACATGGGACAAAATGCGTAAGGGGAATCCAGCGCCCGTGTTCCCAGTGAGTTTATTGGAGCTGGTGTCATGGCGACTCCAGCCCCCCCGGCTTCTCACCGCGCTGCATTGCCGACGGCAGAGCCTTCCTTAAGAGCAGGACCATGAGCGAGTGTTTATGTAAATAGGTATTTCCGTGTTGATATTTTGTGAGACACATAGACCTTTTTCTTTCAGAGTTCCATGGCATTAACTCCCTCATCTTCTTCTTTGTAATGTAATGTTTTTAGATCAAGGTAGACTTGAATTAATGTCATGACTGTCTGTACTAAACTTTACGTCAACTGTACTGTCGGCTCATCTGTCCCATAGTTCTAGAGTATCACTGGCTATCTGGCATTGTTGCAAGTGCCTTAAATCCATGGCATCCTATTAAAACACAGAAGAGAGTTGGTGTTATGCTGCATGACAAAGACAAACACACCTCAAAATGTTGTCCTTTCTTAGCTTGCTGCATTTTACAGTTCTTTCTGCTACCGATTTCTAAGCCTTTATTATACGATGTTGATGACCTCCAGAATTGATGAAGTCGTTCTCTTATTTCGGTGTAACGTACCAGAGCTGTGTATCTGCTCCTGAGATACAGAGTCATTTCTGTGAAATGTAGACATGTTACGTGCAGGTCAAACGATAGACGACGCCCTATCAGCCCCTAGACAGGTGTTCCTGTTCCGCTAAGCTGTGCAGATCCAGCCCATCAGCCCCCTTAGAAACCTCCCACCCGGACTAAGAAATAACCCGTGAGCGGCTAGCAGTGCAGCCTGACCTGCAGTTTTTCACCTGCAGCCCTGGTGCAAAGGTCTGGCTCGTTTGCACCACGCTCAACAAAACAGGACCTGGGCTTTTCCCCCAGCTCCGCTGTGGAGGCAACTCCGCGGCGCCTCCGCTGAGCCAAGTGGGATGAGCCGGGAGCTCGTCCTCCGCAGCTCCCTGAAGGCACGACGCTGACGCTAGGGCGGTTTTAGGGCTCTACCGGCCAAAGGGAAGACTTCCACTTGGAGTTGCCTCTCTTCCCGAGTCCCACTTGGCGCGGTTTTTACACTCGCTCTTTGGTTTTTACTCTGATTTTCTCCAGTTTTCTTCTCCGATGAAAGAGGTTTTGTCTGTTGGACAAATGTTGGTTGTCAGCCCGTCGCGCGCTCTTGATGTAGGTTTCAGAACCCCTCTTTTCCCATGAACTTGAACCGCTTTTGTTTTGCTCTGTACTTCCCCTGCAGCTGTAATTGCCGAGTGCCTGTTGTATACTTTATAGAGTTGAAATAAAATGATTACTTTTGAGCAGCGTCTCAGCACCCTTCTTCCGCGGCAGAGGGCAGGTTTGGGGTAGCTCACCCGGTCGGGGATCTCGCTGGGTATTCTGTCCTCATCTGGAAAGTGCTGGAACTTACTAAAAGACGACCAAACCAAATGCATTGTTCTGAGAGAGCAGTTCCAGGACCCGGGTTTTCTGCAGAACGGCCACAGCCGCTGCACTGTAGAGCATCGGTTTCACCCCTAGCAGCTCAGATAGCAGGGGTCTGAGACTGGTGGGGACGCTGCTTCAAGCAGGGCTGCTACCTGGGGGTCCCCACAGCTCATTTCCAACACGAATCGCAGAATAACAGATTAGTTTCAGCTGGAAGAGACCTCCAGGATCACCAGGTCTCCTCCAAGCTGATGCACTAAGCAATACGTGTATTAGCGGTAAAAACTTGCTCCTGATACGCAGTCTAAACCCCCCTTGGTGCAGCTTGGGGCCCTCTCCTCCTGCTCTGTCACCAGGCAGTGTCCACCTCTCTACAACCTCCCTTCAGGTAGTTGTAGAGAGTGATGAGGTCACCCCCTCAGCCTCCTCTTGTCCAGACTGAACAGCCCCAGCTCCCTCAGCTGCTCCCTACAGGACTGTGGTCCAGACCCTTGGACACGTTGAGTCTGTGCCTGTGAAGCTGTTCGTCCCGTGTGACACAGCCATCTTTCCGTTTCACGGAATCTGGGAATCACTTGCGCTGAAAAAGATCTTCAGGGTGAGCGAGTGCAACTGCTAACGCGATGCTGCTGTCAGCGCTGAGCCACAGGATCGTGGAGTCTCAGAACGGCCCCGGTTGGAAGGGACCTCCACAGGCCGTCCAGTCCAACCCCCTGCAGGGAGCAGGGACTGCCTCAGCTAGAGCAGGATGCCCAGAGCCTTGGCCAGCCCCACCTTGCAGATCTCTAGCGACCGGGCCTCATCCTGAACCTGTTCAGTGTTCACCCCTCCTTCTGCTCCAGAACTTTGTTCTAAGAGCTGATTTCAATCTGCTCTCCTCTAATGTGAAACCACGGCCCCTCGTCCTGTCTGCAGGCCTGACACACTGCATGGTTTAGGCTGGAAGGGACCTTGAAGATCCTCTGCTTCCGGCCCCCCTGCCGATCCCAAGCTCAGGATCTAGGGGACCTGCAGTGCTTCATGGACACAGACAGGTAGCTGGGAGGAGGAGAAAGAAATCCTTACAAGAGGCCAAGAAATTTGACAGCAGGAGCCAGGAAACCACCTCAAATGATTTCCCAGCTCTCGAGAGGTACGAATCAGTAACGGAACAAGAAAGTCCCTGAGCTGCAAGGGGAACACAGGGGTTTCAGGGCTAAGTGAGGCCCTCATTCTCTCAGGCTCAAAGAACAGCCAGGGCCTGCTCTCCTGACGGCGGTAGGGACGTCCATCGGCACCATCTCTTCTGCCAGAACCGCCCTCGGGTGCTCACTGGCATCTCCCCTGGCCAAGGACTGGCCCAGTCTGAGCCCTCCCTGCCTGCAGTGTCTGATGGCAGCTGCCTACAGAGTCCAGGCACTGAGGTCAGACCCCGCTCTAGGTCAGACCCCAAGACTGTGACAGCTGAAGCCCCCACCCCAACTGGGGGCAATCTTTAACATTTCTGGTGGGCTGGGGCAGCACTGTGGGCTCGGGCTTTCTGTGGGGCCCCGGCCTTCTGTGGGGCTCGGGCTTTCTGTGGGGCCCCGGCCTTTGCCTGCATTCTCTTTCGGGTCCCTCTGAAGGAAGGGGCAATAAAGCCCCCAACCCGAACCTTGGGCCGTGTCCATGAAAACGCGATTTCATTGACTGGGTAATTGATGAACCGATGAATTGATGAACTGATGAATTGATGAACTGATGAATTGATGAACTGATGAATTGATGAATTGATGAACTGATGAACTGATGAACTGATGAACTGATGAATTGATGAACTGAAGGGTCTCGTTCCCACACTCCCGCAGCCCCCGCGCCCCCCACCCGGGGGTGGTGCCTCCCCGCAAGGCCGCCAGGGGTCCCCGTGGGTCCGCAGAGCCCTGGGGGCCGAGTGGAGGGCGAAGGAGTCGGCGGCGCCCCCAGGCCGGCGGCGAGGGACCGGGACGGGGCGGGAGGAGAGGGGGGCACGGAAGTTCCCTTTTGATCTCCCTGCATCAAAGCGCCCGGGAGCTGCCCCCGTTCGCTGCTCCATCCCGGCAGAACCGCTGTCCGGCCTCGGGTCAGGCGCTCGGGCGGGGCTGGGGGGAGCACTGACGGGGCGGGGGGGTGGACTCAGCCGCCACCCCACGCCGCGTCTCCCCCACCTCC
>VZRI01010595.1:133078-158013 GCA_013397515.1 Upupa epops | reverse complement strand
AGACGGGTGCTGGCCCCGCGGACTCCTTAGACCTCTTCTCTGCCCCCTCCCGTAGCCTTTCCCCTGCACCGAGGACGAGGACTGCGGCCCCGAGGAGTTCTGTGGGGGGGCGGCCCGCGGCGGAGGAGCCCCCCTCTGCCTCGCCTGTCGGAGACGCCGCAAGCGCTGCCTGCGCGATGCCATGTGCTGCCCCGGCACCATCTGCAGCAACGGTGAGGGGCGGTGGGGCTGAGGGAGGAGGGGGGACAGGCACCCCAAGGGTGTCCATGGGAATGGGCACCTGGGTCCCACCCGTGGTTGACAGTTGCCGTGCGGCATCCTGCAGGGCTCTGCACCCCGATGGAGCCATCCAACGGAGTCTCTGAGCTGGATGAGCTGGGCACTGAGGCTCTGCCCCGACAGACACCTGCTCCTGCCTGGCTGCCTACTGCCAAAGGTAAGGGTGGGGGGTGCTCAGTGCTGTGGACCCCTGTGGGGCTGCTCACCCTGCCCCATAGCTTCCTGTGGGATTAGTCAAGGATGCCCACCCTACCCCAGTGTCTCCTGTGGGATCACCTTGGCCTGAACTGGTGTCGTGCTGTCCCCATTGCAGGTGAGGAGGGGGATTTCTGCCTGCGCTCATCAGACTGTGCGGCCGGGCTGTGCTGCGCCCGTCACTTCTGGTCCAAGATCTGCAAGCCGGTGCTGCGGGAAGGGCAGGTGTGTACTCGGCACCGGCGGAAAGGCACCCACGGCCTGGAGATCTTCCAGCGCTGCCAGTGCGCCGAGGGGCTGTCGTGCCGCCTGCAGCGAGAGCACGGCCCTGCCGACGCCTCCCGCCTGCACACCTGCCAGCGGCACTGAGCATCGTCCGGCCGACGGGCGGACAGACGGGACGGGCTCCGGCCCAGCCGGAGCGTCAGGTTGTTTCTCAAGGGAACTACTTCTAAGCGACTAATTGCAGTACGTTACTGTGTTGTGAATACTCGAGCTGGCACTTAGCTGTACATAACGCTGGGACTCCTAGGGACTTCTCTTCCTCTGAGGGTGCTGCCGCGTGCTCTCCCTCCAAGCTGTGACTGGGACGTTGTACACACTGGGTTTTTAACTCTCGGTCCGAGGAAAGCGACCGCCTCTGTTTGTGAATGAATAAACCATTGTTTCAAACCGGCTCCAGCTGCCTGCCCATCCCTGCCGGCACCTGCCTCCTGTGGCTCCTCCTCCTCGTGTGGAGATGCCCAGAGAGAACGGGGCGAGACGCAGCTCACCTGGCACACCACGGGGAAGGCGTCCTGCTTGTCACTGCTGTGCTGCTTTCAAGGAGTTACGGCGTGCCGTGGTAGCCACCTGTACTCCCTCATTGCCAGATGCAGTGCCAGTTGTGGGCATTATGGCCAGGGCTCCTGGAAGGGCCGCGGTGATGAAACATCCTCCTGCCTGCTTTCCCATGGGTGAGGAGGGAGCAAAGACTGACCAGAGGGGCTGTGCTGGACCACGGCGTGGGTGCTGAGGAGCACAGGGCAATCTGCTCCGTGCACAATAAAGACCGTTTTCACCTCACTTTGCAGCCTGTGGCTATGAATTTTCTCCCTTTTGGGATGGACCGGAGGGAGGGGAAGCTACAAGCACCCGTTTGCCAACCTCTTTAGCTTCTAATGCTGTTGCGACTGAATGAATGTGTGTTGAGAGAGTGCAGGGGCCACGCTGCGCACCCGTGGTGCTGGTGGCTCTGCTCCTTGCCTACCCGGCACAGTTTGTCCTCAGCTGTGGTGGGGTGTGGGGACGGTGTCAGGTGTGAAGCCATGCTGGAGTACAGACAAAAAGGGGTTTGTGCCCAAAGGCCACCCCTGACTGCCAAGCGGGGCGAGCACATCGCTGGGTGGCTCTAGGTGTCCCGTTGGCAAAGAGGCTCTGACAGGGCCACATCCTGCTTTAACACGCAGCCTGCTCCCCGGTGTTTGGTGTCTCTGGCACTGGTACTGCCTGCTTAGACACTGGGGAGCTGTGTGGGATTACTGCATCCCAAGCTGACCTGCAGCTCCAGCAGGCGTTTGCAAGTGCCAGCTGCTGCTGAACCAAGTCCACAGCTAAGGAACTCGTGAAGGAGGGAGCACGCCTGCCCGCGTAGAGGCAAACCCTCTTGCGTGAGCAAGGCATCAACCCCAGCTTCCCTCCAGCTTGTTTTGAAATTGGGTGGCATCCTGGGAAGTTGAGAACAGCTAAAGCTGCCCCCCATTGTAGGGTCAAACGTTGGTGCTCCCTAAGCAACCTAAGCGTTCCCATCAGACCACTGCCAAGGCAAGAGCGGCCAGAGCTGGGGATGGATTCATGAAAGGGGATCTGCAGGCTGTGGTGATGTTCCGGGCCGCAGGTGTTTAAGGAGTGGGCTGTGGTCAGGCAGCTTTTACTGGCTTTTACTGCTTCAGTGCCGGGCTGCAAAGATGGGAGAACACACCAGTGCCTCGCTCAAAAACTCTGCTCTTTCGTCACCGCCGGTTGCAGCTGTGCCCAGGAACAGCCGCAGTCACCGCGCACTGACGGTGCCCGGCTGTAGAGAAGAGCATCAATGTCAGGTAAACTCAGACCGGGTGCTAACAGGGGCATGTTTCATCTCCACTGCGCATAGCTCAGGTAGCTGTTAGCTTGGGCACCCTTGAAGGCAGTGAGGACTATGCTCACCGTGCAGCACTGGCACTAACACCCTCTTTTCGGGTCATAACGACATTAAATTAAACCTTGGAGCCTGACGTCGTCTCGCCCGGCTGTGCCCTTGGTGGGGCTCAGCACCAGGGTATCCCCTGGCATTCGGGCACTTGAATTATTTACCCCGGTGCCCTGGTCTCTCATTCGTGTTAGTACCAAGTTCTCCATCCTCTTGCTTCAAGCGATCTGGACACAGCCGTGCTCGTCTGTGCATCCACGGAGAACTTCGTGCTGCTCATGCATTAATACCCTTCTCCTTCCCACCTGGGAAGATAAAATAAAGGACACTTCTCTTCAGCAGTCTTGGTGGGGCAAGAGGTGCAGCCTGGCCTCCACCCAGCTGCAGTGAGCACCTTCGTGTCTTCGTTTATCTATTTACTTAAATACATCTGGCTCAGCGAGATGAAAGCCCTAACAGGAGGGCGAGCAGGCGAGGAGCCTTTCTGGGGGTAAGGACACACAGCAAACTCCGCTCTGACTCGCGTTTCCCTTTCATTTGAGCTGGGCTTTCCTCGGGGGGTGTGAAGCCACCTGCTGACGTGGCTCTTTACCTTACGGCTTTCAGCTGATGTCTTGCTGAAGCCGTCCTTGATCCCCCCTGGGGTGGAAAGCCGAGCATCCAGGTGGCCCAGCTCCTCACCACCCGTGCAGAGCATTAAAGGTGGGTGTTCTCCACCCCTCGCCGTCCTTCAAACAAACACACGGCATCCCTGCTAATTCAAGTGATTCTTTTCTCCCCGAGTAGCCTTCCCCCCCCAGAACCTGACTTGTGTCCCTAATTAACACCTTTGAGAAGGGGTGAGGTTATCTGAGACTTAAGGAGGGTCCTTCTGGGCAGGGCTTCTAATCCACCTCTCAGTGAGGGAGGGATCCATTAGCGAGTGATTTGGGCGAGTAATAAGTCCATCAGCATACAAATAGCCGCAGCCCCATGAAAGGGTTTGCTGGGGAGAGTGGCAGGCCAGCTGGCCACAATGCTTTCCCACTCCCAGCATCTGCTGGGAGCGGCTCCCACCTCTGAATCCTGGACGAGTAAAGCTGTGGATGGATATTGTGGCGTGGGCAAAGGGTCAGCGGCAGCTTTGCAAGAGGAAGTGCCAGCCAGTCTAGGGAAGCCCTTAAGGGAATCCACAAGAATAGAGGAAGGTGGTCCAGCTGACCGCTGGAGTCTGTGCAGTCAGCATGTAGTCTGTATCGTGAGTCAGGCTTAGAGTCAGGATAGATAACTCTGAGGAAAAACAACCCCCAGCAGCACAGCAGAAGAAGAATACTGCAGGGCAGCATGGCAACTACGAACTTGCACCACAGGTTTGCCAGAAGCATCTTTTCAAGGGTTCTATTTGGTCTGGAAACTCTCCACACATCACATATATCACTGTGGAAAATGAAGGACAGATAGTGTGAGGCTGTTGGAGCACCCTCAGCTTCTCCAGGGAGGCAGCTGAGGTCTCATCCCTGGAGATCTTCAAGGTGAGGCTGGTCAAGGCTCTGGGCAACCTGGTCTAGCTGAGGATGTCCCTCTTCACTGCGAGGGGGTTGGACCAGACCTTTGGGAGCTGCCTCCCAACCCAGACCAGTCTAGGATTCCATGACACAGAGGTACAGGATGCTCCTATAGAAAGAAAGGTCTGGCAGCTGCGAGCTGGGAAAGAGAGGGCTGAGGGAAGGGGAGAGATCTGTGAACTGCTGAGGAGGTGCTTTCATTTCTTACAAGAAGGGACTGCTCAGCCAGCGGGTTTAAAGCAAACTGAGTACCTGGCCAAGCTGTAGAGCTGGTGGCCACAAACTGAAAACCCCTAAATTCAGCCATGTGGGGACGAGGTAGATTCACAGGAGACAGAGGTTCCTTTGCAGTGACTGTCTGAGGAGTCTCTGAAATGTCTCTAAAATCTCTGAGGAGTCTCTGAAACGCTCGCTACCGGCGATAGGTGGGATGGTGCTGCTGGTGTTGGCTTGGTGGTTTGGTTCAATGGTGACTTTGGCCTTGAACAGCTCCTTCAGGCCCTGCTGCTGCTCTCTCTAGATGTGATGTAGGGCTGCGAGTCTGTGGGCGTCAGACCCACCAGGAAGCATCTATTTTAGTCTTTTATTTTTAGTTTTAAACTAAACCTCCTCTAAAACACATAATTGGTACAAGATGCTGATTTTGACAAAAACGTGTGATTGCACAAGAGCTCCCTCACCAGCAGAACCCTGGGGAGGCAGCCGCGACGCTAAGACCTCCTTCGCCCTCTTCCCTGATGTCCTTGTGGGACTGCGCCCTGGCCTGGGCAGCACATCCTTAGGTCACCCGGTCCTAGGATGGATGGCTTTGAGGAAGACCTAGCTGAACTCTTTAACCTCGCTGGCACTATTCAATCTCGCTGGTTTGGCGTCTCTGGAGGACGGGGCATGGGAGAAGGAGTTCCACAGCTGGTTCACCTGGGCGCTGGGGTTTTGAATTCTGAGTGTTGGTTTGCCACGGGTGAAGCTGTCGCCATGAAGTCTTCGTATTGCACCGTCACTTTCACCCTCTACTTCCTACTGACCCAGAGGAGGGTTGTCGCTGATAAAGCCAGATCCTGTGGGATCATCCTGGTTAGGCAGGACCTGGATTTCACCCTTCTTTTGCAGAGTAATTCGATTCACCTGAAGGGCAGTAGCCCAAACCCATACCTGGTGCTAATAATGTTACCTAGTTCAGTGGCACGCTCAGGAACACCATTCCTGATGCGGAGTAGAATGAGAAAGGCCGCTCTCATGGTCCTGCAGCAGTCTATTGGTTTAGAAGTTCTCTGGAGGCCTCAAGACAAGAAGGACATGGAACTTGTGGGTCAGGTTCAGAGGAGGCCACGACAATGATCAGGGGGCTGGAGACCCTCTGCTACAAGGGCAGGCTGAGGGAGCTGGGGTTGCTCAGCCTGGAGAAGAGAAGGCTCCGGGAGGACCTTATAGCAGCCTGCCACTCCCTGAAGGGGGCTTCAAGAAGGCTGCAGAGGCACTGTTTACAAAGGCCTGGAGTGAAAGGATGAGGAGCATTAGAGAAGGGCAGGCTGAAGAGATCCTTTCCCACCCGGGAAAGTCTATGATTCTGAGTGGAGAGCCTCCCTTGACTCCTGCTCGGTTGGAGAGCACAGGCTGCCAAGATGATGTCCTTCCCCTCATCTCCGGGAGGAGCACGGGAAGGTCCACGGCTGCCTGCTCAGCTGGTGATGGCAGGCTGTGCTCCTGGGCTGTGCATTGAAAGTGGGACGTTGAAGTGAGATGCTGACGGAGCTGACTTCCATTACAGGTGTCTGCCAGGGGTCTCTGCTCTGCTTTCCCCTTCCCTTATTAACCTCTGCAGCACTTCTAGGTGGCCCGAACCCTCCTGTCCTTCCCGTGGGCTGCTGTGTGTTGATCCTTCCCTGTCACAGTCTCTTTGCTGCCCCAGATGTTTCACATTTGTGAGGATTCAGCTGCCTCAGCCAGGATGAATGCCTGACCATAAATGATCATCCAAGAAAGGGGGCTTCTTTTGGCTGCAGCCCAGCCTGCGTAGCGGGATGAGTGATGGCCATGATAGCAACAGGCATGGCTCTTTCCCCTATTTGGAGACTCGATTCTCGCATACCACAGCCCCACCACAGCCTGTAAGCTGCACTCAAAGAAGGTGAGAGAAGACCCCGAAGATGTTCTGACATGATACCTTACTCCGTTGTGATCCACAGGGACCACTTCATCTCCTGGGCTCTTCATATTTCAGCCTAAACCCAAATAATTTGTGTAGAAACTGCTCCTCTGAGTAGCTTTTTGGTGGTTGGTGAGGGCTGCAGCATCCGTGCTACCTTTGCTCAGGC
This sequence comes from Upupa epops, assembly GCA_013397515.1. Classification (NCBI taxonomy): domain Eukaryota; kingdom Metazoa; phylum Chordata; class Aves; order Bucerotiformes; family Upupidae; genus Upupa; species Upupa epops. The sequence goes on along the minus strand of VZRI01010595.1, from coordinate 151,513 downwards.
GTCTGTCCCAGGTTGGTTGGGGCTAACATCATCCATCACAGACAATGCTTCCACTCACATTCAACATTGCTGCAGTGTACTCAGGGAGTGTTAGAGAAGCACAAGTCATGTGAGACGTTGTCTTTGCTTCCTCTTGTCAAGACAAGGCACAACACGACCACTGTCGAAGCATTTTTCCTGCCATGTGTTGGGAATTGCTCCCAGTTCCTCCTTGTTGAGGAGTCCCTGTGGAGTAGATGGGGACTCTCTAGTCCATGAAACCTGTGGGGACATTGCAGAGAGGTGGGTGCTAGTCACTTCTCACGGGTGATTAACGACAACAAGGGCTTGAAACTGCGCCAGGGGAAATGGGGCATCTGCCACCTTTCTGGGCATCCTGATCCGGGGGTCCACTCCCATCATATATATCTAGCGTAAGACTCTGCTCTTTTAGCTTAAAATCATCACTCACCCTGTCCCAGCAGGCCCTGCTTAAAAGAACTACCCTGACCTCACCTGTAGACCCCCTTCAGGGTCTGGAAGGTCACTACCAGACCCCCCGGGAGCCGTCTCTTCTCAGGCTGAACAACCCCCCCTCCCTCAGCCTGTCCTTGTAGCAGGGGGCTCCAGCCCCCTGATTGCTTTCATGGCCTCCCCAGACCTGCTGATCAGCTCCATGTCCTTCCTGCACTGAGGGCTCCAGAGCTGGAGGCAGGATCTGGGTGAGGAATCCTCCCCTGTGGATGCAATTAATGAAATAATTAGTAATAAAAGCAAGAACCTTTAGAAGCTGGACTTTTCTTAGTCCTGAGCACTTCTTACTGCTAAGCAGCCTGTGACCATGAAAAATGTTCACTGCCATTTAGATTTGAAGACCACCACCTGCACCTCTGACTGCAAGGACAGGAGGACTCCTTGGGTAATCCAACAGCCCCTGTTCTTGTTTTACCCCTTAAAGAGGGGGGACCTAATTCCTGTCTACAAATACGTGCGGGGTGGGTGTCAGGAGGATGGAGCCAGGCTCTGCTCAGTGTCATCTGGTGCTAGGACAAGGGGCACTGGGTGCCAGCTGGAACAGAGGAGGTTCCCTCTCAATCTCAGCAGGACCTTCTTCCCAGGGAGGGTCCCGGAGCCCTGGACCAGGCTGCCCAGGGGGGCTGTGGAGTCTCCTTCTCTGCAGACGTTCCAGCCCCGCCTGGCTGTGTTCCTGTGCCACTGGGTCTGGGGGATCCTGCTGGGGGAGGGAGACTGGACTGGATGCTCTTTCCAGGTCCCTTCCAATCCCTAAGGATTCTATGAAATACTTTACATCTTCAGAACATCAGCTTGCATGCATTTCAGTTTTCAGCTCCTCCTCCTCAACAGAACTTTGGCCTGGAGGATCCCGTAGGTGCCTTCCAGCCTTGATGATGCTGTGATTTCAGTAACTGTCGGATTGTCTCTCTCTGAGCCCTTCACAACTAAATCAGTAAACGATGTGAGGAGCAAACGCATCTTCTTTTCGATTTAGGGTGAAGTTGTCGAGGATTATTTTCCCAGGCTTGTGTTTGAAGAAGGACACTGCTGGATTCTGTTTGGTACTGGGGAGGATAAATAACAGGGTGTGTGTGTGTGTGTGTGTGTCTGTGTTATACAATAAATGGTCCAGCTTCCTCCTGGAACAAGAAAACAGTCTCAAACACCTTTGTTGTTGTTGTTGTTGTTGAGGAAGAGGAATGAGTGTAGAATTCCTGAACCCCCCCACTATTCCCACCGGGACTTGGCTTGTGTGTGGTCTGCTCAACAGACAGAGACCAGGGGCGAGTCAGAAGGATTGGCTATTAATAAGAACAGGGGCCACGCTCGATTTTGCACGGATTTTGTTGACTTCCTTGGGGTCTAAGGAAACGAGTGATGGGGTCGCAAAGAGCAGTCACTGCACGGACTGAGCTTTTCAAGGCACAGCTCAGCCTTCCTATTCCCCTTCCTATCATTGCCAGAGCTGAGATGAGTGATGAGGAATTTCAGCAGAGCCGGAGCTTCTGTTGCAACCTCTGGCTAAGACACTTCTGAAAGCTCTCCTCCCCCATCAGTACTGGGCTGCTCATCTCCACTCTGGTCCCACGTGGCTGCATCCTCACCCCCTGCTCTTCTCTACCCTTTGTAGGAAAGATGCAGTGCTCCCACTCCTGTGTACCTATCCAGCCTGTGATTCAATGCTGCCTTGTCACAGCCCCCTTATGTCCACCGGACAAGTTGCTGGAAAGATCCTTTTCACAGAGTGAAAGCAGTGGCAGGGCTTGGAAGGGACCCTCTTGCTAAAGCAGACCCACCTAGAGCAGGCGGCATGGGAATGCTTCCAGGTGCATTTCTCCTCTAGTCCAGATGGATCTTTGTGTTCCAGTTTGTACCTCTTGTCTCTGGTCGGCTCAGCAGGCACCACTGAGAAGAGCCCAGCACAATCCTTCCTCTTGACACTGTCTGTTAGGTATTTGAAAGGACTGGTAAGAAGACCCCTCCGGGTTCTCCTCTCCAGGCTAAACAGACCCAGACCTCTCAACCTCTCCTTGTCAGAGAGATGCTCCATTGCCCTAATCATCTCCACAGTCCTCCAATAGACTCTCCAGTCGTTGCTCATCTCCCTTGAACTGAACCAGAACTTGAACCAGACCTGGACACAGTACTTCGTATGTGGCTTCGTCAGGGCAGAGCAGGAGAGGAGAACGTCTCTCCACCTGCTGGCTACGCTCTCAATGCACCCCAGGGTACCATTGGCCTTCTTGACCACAGGGGCACATTGCTGGCCTGTGGTGACCTTAATGTCCACCGAGACTCCTAGATCCTTCTCTGCAGAGCTGGTTTCCAGCAGCTGAACACCAGTCTGTACTGGTGCATTGGGTGATCCCTTCCTGGGTGCACGGCGCTGTGTTTGTTGTGGCTGGACTTCGTGACCTACCTCTCTTGCCCAGGTGTCAGCCACTCCTCTCAGTTTGTGCCATCAGCAGACTTGCTGAGGGGACACTGTGCCTCCACCCAGGCCTTTGATGACTGACTTGAACAAGAGTGTTTTGGATAGATTTGGGTGCCACCGTCCTGCTGTCTCTCTCTTCCACTTCCTTCTAGACCTTTACTCATCCATCAAGGCAAATACATCTGGAGTTGCAAGGCATCAATCTGACATTAAGGTTGTCCCACCACAGTCTTACTGGTGTGCTGACCACCGAGCACCCAGACATTGAAAAGGCTCAGCAGATAACAGCTTCCTCTGCCTCTCCTTGCTGGAAACTCTGCAGAAACTCCCACAATCAACAAAACTTTTGTTGTCACAGAGTTTCTCCTCGGATTCCTGAGAGCTCAGCCAAGCCAGAAGGGCACAAGCCCAGTGGGAGATAGCACTGGGCAGGAGAGACAGCAGTCTAGACCTGAAGTGAACCAGCCACCCATGCACGGTTGGTAAAAAACAACCCTGCCTGCTGCACCTTCCTTCTCTCCCCGAGGTACATTTTTCTCTTAAATAAACATGATTATACCCTGCATGGAGCCGTAGCGCGGTCCACACACCCAAAATAGCAGCCAGAAAGTGGAGACTTCAATTAGGCGCACGCTGCTCGACAATTTAACTTCTAATTGGCTTGTGGTTATTCCCCCTCTAGGAACCAACCCTGTTGTGTTTAGGATTCAGTCTAGCAAAACAGCGACCTGGAACTATTTTTTCTTAAAGTCAAGTGACCAGGGACAGAGACCTGTGTGCTCCATGCTGAGGCACTCGTGTCTTCGTGTGCCTCTTACTTCTGTGGTAAGCGCAGGGTGGCCGCGTCTTTTCCCCCCTCTGTTTCTGTGGCCCCACGAATTCTGCTTATCTGATCTGGGTCAGATTTGGTTCCTGATTCGGTTGGTGGTGCGGTACTGCAGAAGTGCTCAATCATCTCGAGGGCGTCTTGATTTCTGCCCTCCACCACTGCACCCAGAATGTGCTTTCCCTCCAGCTGGGACCTGCAGACTCTCTCCTCCGTTCTCTTTATATTGACTGCATTCAGCTCTCAGCTAGCAAGCAGTGGAGTCCAGTCTGTAGTTGGCCACGGCACCGAGAAGAGATGCTTCTGCTAGCAGGACTCATGACGTGTAACACAGGGTAGTCCTTCAGCATCACAGTCTGACAGCGGTGTGACCAAAGTTGGCGCAGAATGTGGGGAGGAGGGCAGCAGGGCTCCATCACGGGCAGGATGGTGCAATCACAGCACTCCGCACCCCCTGTGGTGGCTGATCTTTAGTTCTCTCCTCCGTAGGCAGCAGTAGCACACGCTCTACCATACCTTCTGGGTGGCTGGGAGGTGAAGCCTGTGCATTATTCCCCAGCACTGCTCAAGCACCGTGATGACAGAGCCATGGATCTGTGCAACACGACAGGAGCAGAGCGGAGCCCCCGGATCTTGTGTTGCCAGAACCACTGTATTCAGAGGGTATCACGGTGGCTGGATGCAGTGTCTGTGCTTGTAAGCAGCACCTGCAGATCCTGCACCGAGTCAGAGAAGGGTCCCTCAGGCAGCTTCGCTCTTGCTGAGGGTTTGGTTTAGAAATTCCAGCAGCCAAAGGAGAAATAACAAGCCCAGCTGTATGAAAATGGGCGAGAGAGCATTTCAAAGGGGAGCCAGCCTGGGTGTGGGCCACGCAGCCATTTAGCACTGCAAGCTAATAATCAAACCCTATTTAATGTCACCGTGGTCTCAATGTGTCCTTCAATTCACTGCAGGGGGAGCAGAAAGAAACCTCCAGCTGACTTTGTGCACACAACGGGACCGGGACGACTGCCTGGCACTGTGAGAGGATCTGCACTGTCTGGCTTAGGGCTGAAATCCTGGAAAGCAAACCCGGTGTGGGTTGTGTGCCAGAGTACCTCACGGTGTGGCGCCTGGCGTCGTGAACCATGTAGCACAGCCTACACACCACTCCTGGCCAGCACCACGAGCTTGTTGTCCCCCTGCGGTTTGAGGCAGCAGCAGGATGGGTGACCCCGGCTCCCAGTTCAGCACCCTGCTCCCTTACAGACCGTTCAGCCTAAGAACAAGAGAGGTCGCTGCTCATAGCCTGCCTCACGACCCTGGCAAATGCAGAGTGACTGAACAGCAGGAACGGGGAAGAAGCACCCGAGCTCTGCCAGCGCCCAGCAGACCCCAACCCCCTGGAACAATTTTGGAGCCGAACCGACTAAAAACTGTGACCTGGAGTTAAACTCAGCAGGGTGCAAACAACACAGGGCACGGGCTGGCATTGTTTTGGCCTGAAGACTTTGAGTAGCTCTCCTGTTTCTTGGTACTGGGAAGCGCAGAGGGACTTCTGGGGGTTGCGGATGCTCGGCTCCTCCCAGGAGCTGCCGCACGCTTCACAGCACCGGGGCCGTGACAGCAGGTTAGGAGTTCTGCAGGGTTCGCACAGTGTAGTCAGGGATGCCTTGAAATGAGGGGCTGCAGCTGAGCAGGCGGCGCTCGGCATCCTTTCATTAAATAAAGCCTGGGGGGCGCACACGCTGAACGCCATAGACGGCGGCTGTTTCCAAACCCTCCTAGTGGGGACCCCCGAGGAGAACACTGGAATGCCACACGGGAACGCCATCAGCCAGGGCGGGAGGACCTCGGTCTTGACCATCAGTGTGAATCACGCCAGGACCCTCCCTAAGGTGACTGCCTGCACTTTGCCAAGGGAGGCAGATGTAAAGAGGACAGAGACTTTGGGTCCCCATGACAAAATGATTGGGCTTTCGACCACAAAGTGTCCTGGATTTAAACTGCCCGCATTTTTCTCTTCCCAGACACAAAATCTGCATCTCCCTCTCAGCTTTTGTTCAGGAGACCACACATGCTATTTCAGTTTGGGACCGGAGATGGTGGAGAGGATGCCAGATCCAGGGCAGGGCTTAGGATATCTGGCCATCTCGAGGGCCTGTGGTGGTTCTGAGCTTTCCAAATTAGAGGTTACAGAGCGAGGATTTTAAAACACAATCCTACTGAAGGCGACGCTAGGAGGGCACGGGCATCCCAAGTGCCCTGGGCAGTTAACTCTTTTCTGGCTTTTATCCAACTCACATCTTGATTTATGGGTTAACTAGTATTGAATAGTGAGGGTGGGATATTGCCTCAGGCACAGAAAAGTCGAGGACCTGCAATACCCGTTGAATTTTAGCAGCTGAGAAGGTGCTAAACCTTCCCGTGGGTCCCAAGTCCCCGTTACCTAGAGCTAGGAATTCAGGTGTTGCCATGTGAGCGCTGAAAACCTCACTCTCTCCACGATGCCCGGGTTTGCTGGGCCATGTCACCACCTCTAAAGGTGACATCAGTCACAACCACCGCACAAGACAAATCCAACTGAGCATCACAACCGGGTGACTCTTCCACAATCAATTTGGACTAAATAGATTTCTTTCATAGAGTGACAGAGTGGCCCAGGCTGGAAGGAACCTCCCGAAGGGCATCTAATCCACCCCCCCTGCAGGGAGCAGGGACAGCCCAACTAGATCAGGTTGCCCAGGGCCTTGTCCAGCTTCATCCTGAAGATCTCCAGGGATGGCGCCTCAACCACCTCCCTGGGCAACCTGTTCCAGTGTTCAGCCCCTCTCCTGCTCAAGAACTTCTTCCTGACACCCAACTTGTTTGCTCTTCTCCAGTGTGAAATCATTGCCCCTCATCCTATCCCCCCAGGCCTTTGTCAGCAGTCCCTCCCCAGCCGTCTTGCAGCCCCCTTCAGCAGCTCTCTGGCTAGGAAAGTACTTACAGAGGCTCAGAGTGACCTGTCAGGGTTGTGACTGCCAGCAGCTCCCAGGATGCAGCGCTAGGGCCCACAGCATCACGTGGAAGGCAGTTTGTTCATCAGACCTTTCCATGTGTTAGAGAAGGGTCTTGTATGAGTATGACTGGGACATCACTGGCCTCTCACACCACAGACTCAGAGACGGGTTTAGACTGGAAGGAATCTCAGAGATCATCTAGTTCCAACCCCCTGCAGGGTCACCTCTCACCAGACCAGCCTGCCCAGAGCCCCATCCAACCTGGCCCTGAGCACTTCAAGGAAAACTTGCTCAAAACGAGGAATTTCTCCTAAAATCAGATCTAAACGTCCCCTCCTTCAGCCTGGAACCATTCCCCTTGCCCTGTCACTAGGTTCCCCTTCCAGATCACTCCAGGCTTTTTACAGTGACCTGAGAGCCAGCAAAATGTGTTGGGTTTTATTGTTGTTGTTGTTCTCAGGAATAAATCTCCTCCGTGTATTGGCATGACTTCAGGCAGCGCTGGGGAGCTTGGAGGAAGGCAGCAAAACAGGCAGCCCCTGGAATTCTGTGTCCAGCTCTGGAGCCCCCAACACAAGAGGGATGTGGACCTGTTGGAACATGTCCAGAGGAGGCCACCAAAATGATCCGAGGGCTGGGGCACCTCTCCTGTGAAGACAGGCTGAGGGGGCTGGGACTGTTCAGCCTGAGGAGGAGAAGGCTCTGGGGGCACCTAATAGCACCCCTTCCAGTACCTGAAGAGGGCTCCAGGAAAGCTGGGAAGGGACTTTTTACAAGGACAGGGTGTGAGAGGACAAGGGGAATTGGTTTTAAACTGAAAGAGGGAAGATTGAGGTTGGACATTAGGAAGAAGTTCTTTAGTGTGAAGGTGCTGAGGCCCTGGAACAGGGTGCTCACGGAGGTTGTGGAAGCTGCATCCCTGGAAGGCTCTGGCTGGGGCTCTGGGAAACCTGACCTAGTGGGAGCTGCCCCTGCCCATGCAGGGAGGGTGGAACTCAATGCTCTTTGAGGTCCCGTCCAACTCTACCCTTCCTGTGATTCTGTGATGTGCTGAAATTCGCATGGTGGCTGCTGCCATTTGTTCCACCCCAGCAAGGCCCTGTAGGCAGCGCTGGAAATACGGTCAGAGGGCGCCCAAAGAAAATGAGGTCAGCCAAACCGAACCGAACCGAACCAACCGGGGGACTGCAGTGAGGCAAACAAGGTCCAACAGCAGAAACAGCCGCTGTGCTACGGTGCGTGAGATGGAGCCAAGAAGTGACCCTCTGGGCTGGCAGATGGACCGTGCTGGACTGGGTGTGGGTAAATAAGGCGAGGTTGTTCCTAGTAAACAGCTCTCCTGCTCTTTCCAGAGAGGTCTTTCTCTGACAGAGGCGGAGAGTCAGAGTTATGCTGCATGAATTTCAGTTTAGCCTCTCATCTGTTTATCATTTATTCTCTGGATACTGGTGCGAAGAGTTTCGGCTTCCAGAATAATGTCTAGGGTAGGTGGTCCCTTCAAAGCTGGGCTCTTGCACTGAACCGTTTTGATTTGCTGCGTGAGGCTCATGCAGACTTTCCCTTTAACTGTGTCCAACACCGTGATCACCCAGCGCAAGAAAAATCCCTCGTAGGCTGTTTCCTCTCGCGATGGAGTCGGGTACTTTGAAGCACGAATTTCATTGAATTTTGGGGGGCAGGCAACTTGTTTCAGGGTTTTTTTTTCCCCTGGGTCCTTCATTTCCAAATGATAAAGGAAATGCTTCCACACGTGATGGTATCCTCCCTCCCTCCCTCCCTCCCTCCCTCTCTCTCTACATATCTATCAGCACAGACTCTCAATACGGGCATGTTGTATGCCCCCCCGTGTAATCTGGCCCTCTGTGGTTAACCCAGCCATGAAGCACAAATCCTTTCTGCTTTAGAAACAATCTGTTTCACAAGACTCTCACAAACACTGTGGCCAAGCCCTGGCATATCGGCGTGAACATGGAAGTGCTGTCCCCAGGTGTGCTCACCTAAAGAATCCCTTTCACATCCCTTCAGTAATCAAATCCCCATTAAACCAAGAAAGGGTGGAAGAAGAACAGGCTGCAAAGAGAGAAATGTCGTCTTTTGGGGCAGATAGTATTTTTAAGATAGTATTCATAGATTTAACCCCATAATGAGTACCCTATATCCCATCATGATCTATAATTCGTATCACAATTGCATATGATTTTGGATAACTTTAACACCATAAATCATACGTGAGGGCGTGCGAGGGGTCTGCTGTTTGACACGGAGCCGATACCACACGTGAGGGTTAACTGGAGGCAGGGTGGGTGCAGAGGCTGCGCGGGTGATCCGCTCAAGAACCAAAAATGCAGCCTCGATATTAACAAAACTAACTGACTGGGGTAAGGACCACCTTCCCGAGCAGCAAACCAAAAGGGAAGGGGAAGGGCATCTGTCTGGATTGGCGCTGTGAACGTCCCTCGCAGGTTACATGCGCTCTGGGCACATCTGGGAACAGCTGCATGCATCTGCCTTTCTAAAACCAGCGAGACCTCAGGCAGCCGCTGGGATAGCTGTCAGTGACCTCAGCTCTCCCCCCTTTCATGTGGGCGATTGCAACCTGGTTGGGATGGTACCGACCTGTCTGCACAGAGCTTAAACACCCAGCATGGGAAACCGAGGCAGAGGATGGTGAGGGCTGAGCTAATGAGCAGCAAATGCGAGGGAAGCCTTAGCTTAAAAACAAAGGGAACTGGGTGCTCTTGAAGCTTCTCGCTCCCAAAGCAGCAAGATCCCTGAGGAGGAGCACCGGCTCTCTGAATAAGAATCGATGGGTATTGGAGGTGAAGCATAGTTTTGTTTAACATAGATTTGAAGCTTTTAAAGTTACTTCAGTAGTCACGTTGAGTATTTGTATTAAGTGTTTAATATTAATTAATAAATGTTTAAAAAGGTCGATACTGATTTTTTTCTCTCTTTTTGCTTAAAATCAGAAGGAAGGAGCCCTTTTCTGTCAATCAGTAGGATAGGTGAAGCAGAATTTGTTTGAATATTGATTGTAAAACGAGCTCTGCATTTACTTGAACATTGGTATGCATATTAAACACTCATTATGAGCATCCTGACGATGTGCTTCTTCTCAGTCTGTCAAAAAGCACCCCCCAGCAGCCCATTTCTGGCGGGCAGGCGTGTTCCCCAAAGCACCTCATCTGGGTGGCAGCTCCTTACCACAGCCCTGCGCCGCCCAACTCACCGGCCTTGAAAGGCGCTGGTGGGATTGCTGGGACTTCCTCTGAAGCCTTTGTGTGCTCCGGCAAGCCCATAAATCAACCTGCTCACGCTGCGCGACCTTCTGACATGAGCAGCAGACAGGAAGATGGGGAGTGCGAACGACAGCACCGCTCAGCAGGTGACTGCCGACGGTGGGGCTATCCTTTAAGTGCCTGATAAAACCCCGACGTGGCACAGGGAAGACGAGGTGCTGCCATTTGCGGCGTCCTGGCTAGGGAGCTAGGAGAGCAGGGCCATCAGTACGATGTAATTATTGTAGCCCTCTTCATCTGAGGTAGCACCATATGCACCTCTCCGGGCAGCATGAGACCAGATGTAATTCACGTTGGGTTTGCTTGCCCTCTGGCTGCTTGCAGATGGGAAATTCTCTGGGAGTGACACGGAATCACACAATCACTGAGGCTGGAAAAGCTCTCTGAGCTCATCCAGCCCAGCCCATGACCTAACATCGCCACACTGGCCAGACCACGGTACTTGGTGCCACATCCAGTCTGCCCTTAAACACTTCCAGGCATGGGGACTCCACCTCTGCCCTGGGCAGTCCCTTCCAACATCTACACCCAAAGGTTAGGTCACTCCAAACACTGCCCAAGACTGCCCTCGCTTTAAAATCTGCCTCCCGCTCTTGTGCAGCCCCCTCCATCCCTCCTCCGGAGAAACTCTCAGGGGCTGCTCCCAGCTTTGGGCAGGAGAAACGGATAAATTAATAAGCCCTTCCTTCAAGAGCGACTGAAGGGCTCCACTGCCCATGGAGGTGCCGCTCCGCATGCGGCCGCATCCTGGAGGGGTTGCCCTCTCCTGAACCACATACCAAAATTACAGGGTTCAAACTGTTCAGAAAAGAGATAGAAAAACAAACCTCAGTTTCTCAGTGGCTCTGTTCACACTCGGGCCCTGCATCCCCTGGGCAGCCACGGGCAGGACAAACACGCTTGTGTTTGGGCTTTTTTTCAAATAGGGAAGAAGTCCTGAGTTTAAAACCAGTGTCTAAACCCAGGGGCGTGCTGGCACCTCTGGTGGGCAGGGGAGCCTGTGTGCATCTGTTCAGCTCTCACTTCTATCACCCCCCAGGAGAGCAGGCATTCTGTCTGAAAGGTTTCTCAAGGCCAGGCGCTGAGGTCCCCCAGTAAATGAATCTGTGGGCAGCAGCACTTCAGCCAATTTTGTGAGCAGCATCTTTATCCCGTAAGGAGCAGGATCTGAGCGAGGAGACCGTGCCCCATACACAGCTCTGGGTGGTGCTTGTGGGGGTAAGTGGCACAGAGGTTTGTCCCTGGCTGGTGTAATTACCTTTCCCACTCAGACGTTAATGGGATAATGCTGGCCAAGCGCTTTGAAGATGGAGAAGAAAGACCAGGCAAACACAAGCGGATAAACAGAGCACTTCATCTGGCGAAGGGCACCGCGCAAAGAGTGCTTCCAATTATTTTTCCCAGTGTCTTTACATACTGGAGATGACACTTGTCCCGGCTGAGCTCTGATTCTCCCCCGACCCAAAACACACCATTTGATCCGTCCCTGCAGGATGCTCTGCAAAGAACACACTGCTGCCTTGCCCAAGCTGCCAGTTAATTCCACAGCTATTAACCTAAGTGGAACTATAACCCGCTGAATAAACACGTCCCTATTGTTTCTAGAGATTACTGTGCCAGCAAGTCATTAATAACCTGGAAGTACATCCAATTTATCTTCGTTTATTAGCTGCCTTTGTCAGACGTGAGGTCGTCTTCCCACTATTGAAGTATCACACGATGACATTAGCCCCACTACAGCCCCTGTAAAGTCAACAATCTGATATGGCCATTAATCTCACACTTCAAAAGGAGGCAGGAGATGGAGGAGGAAGATCTCACATCTGCTCTTTCACTTGTCAATTGCTTCAGATAGTGGCCTGGCCCAGCATCTTCCCTGCCTGCTAGAGCCCATCGGGACCCCTTCATGAGCACTTCCAGCCAAAGGAGGCTGAGCTGGTGCAATGTGGAACCCGGGGAACACCTGCACCCTGAGGAACAGGGGCCGGGCTGTTCCCCACGCTCTCCCACAGCAACTTCAGTTCATTTAGGTGACTGAACCCTACCCCTACTTTCCAAGTGTAAAGTTGTCCCATCGATGCCTCCAGCCCATTTTTGAGCTAAATTTGTGGCACTTGGCCCAGATCCCAGTGTGGTGCAACAGATCCTGGTGGGTTGGTCCCGAAGCCAAAGGAATCTGTCACCCTTGCAGTAGCTGGAGGCAAGGGAAGACCTTCAGCAGTGAAGGGCAGTCATCACAAAGGCTGATGAGAAGCACTGCCTCCTTTGGCTTGATGTGCATCCCTTCTTCGTTCAGTATCCTGTCTGTCCAGCAAAGCCAGGCTGGTGTGTTGGAGACAAAACACTTAGCCCCCCTATTCCAGGAAGGGATGACTTCAGACACTGCTAATGGATTTGCTAGAAAGTCCTCCTGTGTGCTTTCACTGCTGCGGGAGCTGCCACATACCCGAGACAGGACTGACCACAACAATCGGAACCGGAGAAGCCAGTGCATGCAGTACCCTCTGTGGTTAAAGGAGAGGGATGCTCCAGCCATCAGCCAAACCAAACCTGGCTTCATCCCCTCGAGGCAGTGTTTGCTGAACGTGCAGCCAGCATTTGCTTTCCGAATGATTTCTTCCCTGCTCAAGGACTTGGTTTGTAGCACAGACCACAGTGTGGAACCCACCATGTGTGGAACCCACCCTCACTGTCCTGAGAAAGGCAGGGGCAGCAAGTTCAGGGGGTTATTTAATAGCAGAAAGGAGACACTTCATTACAAAAATGGAATCGTCATTAAAACTTCATGAAATGCCTGTAAATCCTGGTGTCGCCAGGGTATTACCTTACCCCTGTGGTCAAAAGGAAGGTGCCAGCCTTCTTTGGAAGCCTGGTGTACAGGGTCACTCCCAGTCCTTTTCATTTCAAATAGAGGATTTTTAAAAAATATATGATGCTACCCAGCCCTCCGGAGCTGTGACTGGGGCTGCGGAGAGTGAGAACGTTTCTCCTCCCTCTCCTCTGGCTCATGCCCCTGCCCGGCTGCCTGGGCGCTGTGCTGATGCTGGAGATTAGCTGCAAACCCCTCCAGGCAAGGAGGAACCTCGGTGTGCACCTCCCGCACCCTAAATGGGTGCTTTCATCAGTGAGTTTTGCATAAGGAGAGGATGCTTCTGAGAAGAAAGGACTTTATTTTTCTTGAAAAGAGGGCAGAACCCGGCAGCAATTCCAAAACCTCCTCAGATGTCAGAGTGATGGACCTTGCCCGCATGGCCACCGGTTCCTTTGAACCTTGCCTTCTCACCATTCCCCTCGAGCTGGTTAGGGGTCTCCTCATCCGCCCCTCCCAGAGGACCCTGCCCCGGAGCTGGCTGCTCGCGGAGGTGGCTGATGGAGGTGGCTGATGGAGGCAGCTCCAACTCAGCCTCACATCAGCCCAGCGGCCAGAGCAGGGCACTCAGCCGGGCTGTCCTTCAACAGCTCCAGACACGGGGACCCCCCCGCTGCCCTGGGCAGCCCCTCCAGGGTCTGCGCATCCTCTCGGTGAGGATGGGCTTCCTGAGCACACGCTTTGGCACAGTCCTGCAGCCTTTCACGTAAAGGGGTTGGGCAGTGGAGAGGATCCCCTGTCACCCCGACCCTGGAAGAGAAAGTCTGTCCTTCCCGGACCGTTCCGGGGGCAGCGGCCGCCGCCGGCCCCCAGCGCTCCAGCCCGGGGCAGTTTAACCATTTGCTCGGGAACTGGGAAGCCCTGTCCGGGTGAGAGGGCGATGCCGGAGCTCGGAGGGCAGGGAATGGCAGAAAGAAAGGAAGGAGAGATCTTTGATCTCGGAGAGGTGCTAATTTGTGGGATGCGGGGGCTGTTAGGGCCTTAGGAAGCCAGGGCCAGGCAGAGCCGGGGCGCTTATCTGCCCCGGGATTAATGACGCAGGGCTATCGCCGCGCTGAGCCGCTGGCCCGGGCTTTGAAGAGCAGCCTGGGTGTCAACGAAGGCATTACAGCGGACACCTTGAGCCCATCAGGGTTATCTGCCTGCTGCTGACAGGAACAGTAGGTGACACTGAGCCAGGCAGGGAACTTCAAAGTGTCGTGGGCTGGGGTCTTGCACCGAAGACAAACAACCTTTGCTGGGGGGCTGCCACAAAGAGCCGGCTGGGGAGGGCAGCTGCGAGATGAAAGGCTGGTCCCCTGGGCGAGCTGGCGGCAGTGCCACCCGAGCCAGCTTGTTTTAATAGAAAATCTTCCTGGTCCTCCTGGAAGGAAGGGTTTTTTTAAAAGGAGGAACAAGAGGATTTGAAGTGGATGAAGATCAGAGCAGTCACCTGCTGCTTGGGCAAACACGACACCCAAGGGGAAGGACGGTCACTTTGCAGGATAAAACAGATCCCAAAGGCTGGGATGCTCTGCTCGGCAAAGTCAGAGGGATGGAACAAAGCAAGGCACAAAGTTATGAGAGCAGAGGCAACTGGCTCAGCCCCTTCTCTGAGTTTTCCAAACTCAGGTGCTCCAGCACATGCCACTGCCTCTCGTACAACCTCCACTGCCCCTGCCCCTGCAGGTCTCTGGTTATATCCGCCACTACTAAACCTCCAAACCAGCTTGAAAACGACACTGAGCCTACAAATTGCATGAAAGCTTTCAGAATTCTTACTTTCAAGCAAATGAGATCTTTATTATTGTATAGGAAGGGTCATGGCGGGGTAGAATGTTGATCCTTGATGCCAGGGTGAATGTTGAATCAGTGAGCTCAACACCTGGTGCTTTGTCTCATCAGCAGGATTTCAAGGAAAGAGCAGTACATAAAAATCCCCGACAGTCAGTATAATCCCCATCTCCCCTTCATCTCAGCGGAGAGCAGATTCGTAATACAGCACTGCTCCTGGTTGTTCCTTTTACCACCAGCCTGAGTAAATCCCTCAGCAGCATCTCCAGGGAGGGGGCTGCTTTTTAAGTCGTCAGGCATCGGAATGCGTTTGCTCAGAGCTGTGGGGTGAACCAGCACGCTTGCAACCTACAGACCTCTCCACCTAAACCCCGGGGTTTCACTGCTTGACTCCAGCCGTTCGATTGCCACACACCTGGAGCAGAAGCAGCCTTTCCAGAGGTGTCAGATGAGGTGCTGTGAAGGCTGCACATTTGCGGCAGGTCCTTGCAGCCCCTGACACCACCTCAGTGCCACCTTGGGCTGGAAGGAGTACCTCTGCCCTCTTCTGAGATAGGCACCGCCCCACTTATCTCCTCAACAATGTCAGGTCCTTTGCGTGTCCACCGATGGGTGACGGTTGGAGCAGGACAGCAGGAACTCAGATGCCTGCACCAGTCTGTAGCTTCTAGACAAAATCTGTGCACTTAAATCCCACCCAGGCTCCGGCTCAGTGCCTCCACTGAGAGGCTGGGAGTGGACGCAGAGCTGGACCCCGCAATGTGACAGTCGCTCTGAGGCCAGCGTGTCTTTCCTGTTGTCAGGTGGTGGACACAGTGATCACCCGTGGCTCAGTGCAAGCCTCCCTCTCCCTTGCCTCCAGGATCTCTTCTGGTGTGTTGTGTTTCACTGAGCTGCCTTTCGCCTGGAGCCATTCAGTAACCGTTAGTCACCGGCCCACTGGGCTCAGCCTTCTGTACAGAAGCCCTTCTAGAAAAATCAGGATGTGAAGGAGTATTCTTTGACTGCTTAACAGCATCTGAGAATCCCAGCAATTCCTGTAAGACCCCAGAAGCGTGGAGCCGGAGGAGGAGGCGCCGTGCCAGAAGAGACTCCTCAGTTTTCCCTGCGACTGCGGAAAGCAGAGCTGCAGAGACGGGGGGGCAGCAGAGTTAGACTGGCTGAGAGCCGGTGGCTTCTGGAAGGGGGGCTGATTTATTTGTTTAATGATTAATAGGTACAGAATGGGGTGGGTGGGTGCGCAGATAGCACAGAGCACTGCAGCACACAGGGAATATAAGGAATGTTGCTGCAGAATCACAGCACAGTCACACCACAGATGGAAAGAATGCTGCTGTGCTCTTCCCAAAGGAAATGGCTTTGTGGAGGGTTTGGAGTTTGTTCCAAGGGTGACAGGGAAGGAGCTTTTCAAGGAGAGTGTTTTCCACTACTGTCAAGTGGCAAGGATTGATAAGCGGAGGGATGGCTGTCCTACCTGGAGCGCTGTGTGCGTGGTTCACCAGCAGAGGTGTTGCACAAAGCCCCCGGGCTGCCAGGTGGTGCTCAGCCCTCTGTGTTTCCTTATTTCTCACACAGCCTGGGGTTCATCCCTTGCAGAGCTGAAGAGGAGTGAGCCTTCATTTACAGAAGCAGAGACCCTTCACCTTGTCTCTAGCCCCTTCATCACCTTGCTGACCTTCTTTGGACCCCCTTCATCACCTCAATATCTTTCTAAACTCCATAAACCAAACACCACCAGCAAGATTTCCTAGTTGCTTTAACGATGCTTCACAGCTGGGAGGATGCTGAGTTGCATCTCTAAGCTACACTGGTCATGGTAGCTGTTGTCTTCATCTAAACCAGTTTGATCAAGAGGTGAATAAGCCTGAAAGTCAGTCCTGCCCCCAGCAGCTGCAGCGGGAACAGCCTAGTTCCAGCTAGAGTCTGGACATCCCTCTCCCCGTTGCAGCGTGTTTTATCCTGGAACACTTGTCAGACCCCATCTCCAGAAGCACAGCTGAGCAGAGAAACTGCCACTTGTGTGAACAAGCGTGGTACATGCTCTCTGCTAGCGCTTGCTGCTGTCATCAGCACATAAGACTGTAGCCTGGAACACTAGGCAGGCCATGTCAACTGCAAACCACCACTGTGCCTCAGCTCTGCAGTGAGGTAACCCCACGGATTCTGGTCATCGCTGCCACTCAGACTGGTCACAGCAGACGGAGGTCCCATCTTGCTTGGAGATGCAACAACTGGCTGGTATCCTCAGCATCATTGCCCTTCCCCTCTCATATTGCTTTCCCATCATCTGAAGCAACCCCTGACGTGGAGAGCTGGTCCTTCATTAGGCTTTTCCTCTGCAGCGTGTCAGCCAAGAAAAAGACAGAGTGGAGTCCATCGCTATCAGTCTTCCTGGAAACTCGAGCATCTGGTGCAGCATCTTGTGGCATCCTTTAAAAAGCTCATCCAGGCATCTGCTGAGCACGTGTGCCCAGGGAAAGCTCTGCTGGTTAGTCAGAGTGATGCTATTATGAGAGCAATCGCTCCCGGCAGCACCGCTGCTGCTGGGGGCGGCTTCCTGGATCATCTGAGCATCGTGAGTTCGGTGCCACAGAAGGCAGCTCCCACACGGGGGGTGAACGTTAAGCGGAGGGCGGGGGGGAGCGTTTCGTTCCCCCCACAGCACAGGGGTTTAGGAAGTCACTGGAAGGTGCAGATGCTCACATTTGTGGGCTGTGCCCCGATGTGCTCAGGCACCAGCTGCTGTGGTACCAGCCACTGGAAGAGTAGACTTGATGGTCTTGAAGGTCTTTTCCATCCTTGACTATTCCATGATCCGTGATCCGGAAGACCTTCACTTCAGCACTGCCTTGATGTAGAAGCTGCCTTAGAGGCACCTGCATCCATTTCTGGGGGAAATGAGGATGCAGGCCATTCCTGGCTTCAGAAGCCCACACAGGACTGTCTCCATTCTGCTCCCTGGGCACACCACTACGTGTTGGCAAGTGTCCACAAAACATTGGGACTGCGGAGTTGTAGCAGAAGAGTCGGGAGCTTCAGGCCTCGAAAGCCTCACTAGATACAGGGGCTTTGTTTTCCCCACAAAGGCAGGTCCTGCCTACAGTTTCATTCTTGTCTGGGGACAGCAGTGTTGGTTGGGTCCCAAAGAAGGGCTGAGATCACCCTGGGAATGTAGTTAGGGAGCTGATGCCAGCAGACACCAGTCATGTCCTGGGGAAGGCTGTGGGAGCTGTGATGGGTACCAAAGTCTGTATGTGAGGAGGACTTTGGGGAAGGGCAGAACACATCCCAGGGTCCCTCACCTGGCTGATGGATTTACATCCCCTTTATTTTCGTGCAGGAGAAGCCTGGTGGGAAGGCACTGTGCATGCCAGGGAGAGGCTGTGGTTTGCTGAGAGCTTGAGCTTTCTGTGTCTGCCGGGACTGGGAACTGCAGAAGCACAGAAAGGGGTTGGAAGGGACCTCTAGAGATCATTCAGTTCAACCCCCCTGCAAGAGCAGGATCCCCTGGGTCAGATCACACAGGTCTACATCCAGGCACCTTTTAAACATCTCCAGAGCAGCATCAGAATGGGGGGGTGGTTAGCAGATTGAGGGAGGTTCTTCTCCCCCTCTACTCTGCGCTAGTGAGTGGTGCATCTGGAGTGTTGTCTCCAGTTCTGGACCACTCCATTCCAGCAGGACACAGAGCTGCTGGAGGGTGTCCAGCGTAGAGCAACGAAGATGATGAAGGAAGGAGAGCAGCTCCCTGATGAGGA